>SDVV010009129.1:0-16858 GCA_016164225.1 Gammarus roeselii
TTCTTCCTTCAACGCCTGCTGGAACTCTTCGGCTCTACTTTTCACATTCAGTCCACTCACTTTCACTACCTCTCTCCCTCCTCCCACTCATTTGTTGCCCTTCCACTTCTGCTCCACTCTTAATCTCCCTTCCACCAGCAGATGGTCAGACACTCCTCCACCCTCCCCCTCAACACCCGCACATCCAACAGCCTCCCCACCACTCTCCTCGATATCAGCACAAAATCCATCAGTGCTCTCTCCACCATTGCACCATGGGCCATCCTTACCCATGTGTACTTGTGAATATCTCGCTTCTTGAACAAACTGTTCCCGACCACCAGCTCCTGCTCCATACACAGACCTATCAGGTTTCTTCCACTGTCATTTCTACCGGGAACGCCATACCTTCCTATCACATTCCTTACCATTTCATCTCCAACTCTCGCATTAAGGTCACCCAGTACAACTACATTGAAATGAGAGGAGTGAGTTATTGGCAGCTGCTGCTGAGCAAGGGGCTGGTGTCGGCGCTGGTCAGGGAGGGCCTGTTCTTTCTAGGGATTTCTCTAGTCTGACACAGGGTGGTGGCGGTCGCGATGGAGGCGTTGAGGCGGCGGCAGGTCGTGGTGGCGGTATTGGCGGTGCTGGTGGCCACGGTGTTGCTGATGACCGTAGCGGTGCTGATAACCGTGGCGGTGCTGGTGGTCGCGGGGATGCTGCTGGCCGAATTGGTGCTGGCATTCGATGGAGTGTTGGCGACCGTGGAAGTGCAGGCGGCCGAGGTAGGGCTCGCGGAAACGGTCGTGGTGCCGGGAGTGGGCGTGGTCCTAGTGGTGGTGGTCGCGGAACTCCAGGTGGCCATGAGGATGGTGTTTCAAACTAGCCAGACACTCTTTGCAGATGGATTTCACCATTTTGCGGTTGTGCTGTGTAAATTTGAATTTCCCTATGAATAAGGTCCCTTTGTTGGTTATATGCTGCAGCAGTGGGACTTGCAGTTGGTTGGTGTGTGTGAGTCGTGGTTGACTACATCGGTATCGTCGTCCTTTGTTGATTTGCCGGGTTTTCAGCTGGTGAGGGGAGATGTGGTGGGGAAGTAAAGAAGCCTGAAGTTTATTTATATGTTGCAAACAATTTTACGTTTGTGCCGATTGAAGTAGGTCCTCCCAATGTTGCTGCCATTTCTCTCCTGGATTTTGATGTCTCAGTTGTGGTGGCTTACCGTCCGCCCTCCTATTCGGCTGAGGAGAATGCTGAACTGATCAAATTCCTGCTGGAGCTTTGTTTTGGTATGGAGGTTGTTGTTCTCGGCGATTTCAACTTGCCCTCGTTGGATTGGCCTGTAGACATTTTAATAATTATATGCCTCCAGTTGATTTGCAGTTTCTTGATTGTTTTGCTCTTCTTGGACTCACTCAGTGGGTGAGGGAAGGTACTTTTATTGATTCGGGCACCATTCTTGAGCTGGTGCTGACTAGAGGAAGATCGGGGGTCATCTGTGGCAATTTGACCTCCTCTCCCGGGGTTTAACCACACCCCTGTCTTGGTTGAGTATCGTTTTCAGATGGATGAGGTTCCAGTTGATCCTGGTTCTGGTTTTGGATCGGTTATGTGGTCTCGTGGAGATTATAAGAGTATGAGAGAGGTTTTGATTGACGTTGACTGGCATTATGAGTTTCGTATGGCACTGTGGAGGAAAATTATAGTTTGTTTCAGTCAGTTATTTATTCGCTTGTTGAAAGGTTTGTTCCCACTCGAGACTCTGCTCCGCGTCTAAGCTGGTGGCGGGGCCCTCCGATGGAGCTGATGGTCAGTAGATCTCAGGCTTGGGCGCAGTACAGGAAGTTTAATAGGCTCAAATTTGAGTACAGAATATTTCCTCGGCACAGCCAGTGGTTGTATGAACAGAAACTAGCCAACAACTTCTCTGTCGCTCCCAAGATGTTTCACTCCTATATCAGAAAAAGAAAGAAGGGCTGTCCTTCTGTTGGTCCACTGAAGCTTCCATCTGGTGAGGTTGTTGCTAATCAAAGAGGCATGAGTCAGCTGTTTGTGGACTCTTTTTCGTCTGTTTTTGTGGATGCTGATCCTGCCGGTCCTTCCCCACATCAATTTTTTCCTGGAAAATTTGGTGAAATTTGTGTGACAAGACTGTTGGTCTCCCAGGTTCTGAACAATTTGGATTCATCTTCTGCCCCTGGACCTGATGGTATCCACCATAGTGTTTTGAATCAAAGTCCTTGGCAGCTGTCATTGCCCTTGTCTTTGATATTCGTGAAGTCATTGGGCCAGGGAGTTTTGCCGGAGGCCTGAAAGGAATCTCATGTTGTTCTCTTATTCATGTCTGGTGCGAGGAGCGACCCTCTCAATTATCGACCTGTGAGTCTCACTTCTGTATGTAGTAAGGTGCTTTAGCGGGTTATTGTGTCGCAGGTGATGTCTTTTCTGGAAGATTCTGACATTTTTTCAAGCGGCCAATTTGGATTCAGGGTGGGAAGGAGCACGGAAGATCAACTGTTGCTTACTTATGGTGAGGTTGCTAATCTGGTGGATGATGGAATGGTCGTGGATGTGGTCTTTTTGGATTTCTCCAAGGCATTTGGTGTTAGCAATCATTCTGTTTTGTTGGCTAAACTATGGTGTCTGGGTATTCATGGTGGATTGTTGGATTGGATTCGTAGTTTTCTGATTGGGAGGTAAATGTGTGTTTCTGTGGGGGGAGTTGTCAGTGACTTTCGGGACGTGAGAAGTGGAGCACCCAAGGGTTTTGTGCTGGGCCCGCTCTTGTTTCTGCTGTATGTTAATCATGTTGCAGCGGGAGTGGCTTGTAAGAGGAAGCCTTTCGCTGATGACTTCAAACTTTATTTGAGCTTCCCTCGCGAAGTACAAGCAGCTTGCTTGGATGTGTCTTCTTTGCAGAGAGATCTTAATTTGGTGCAGTCTATTTCTTTGTCATGGAATCTCTCTCTGAATATTGCCAAATGTGTCTCTATGCGTTTTTACAGAGGTCGTCTTGAATCTGAGCAGCTTGATGATGGAATTGCTTATAATTTGAATGATGTGGCACTTGAGCTTGTTGATTCCTGCAGGGACTTGGGAGTGCTTTTTGACTCAAGGTTGCGATTTCACCTGCATGTGAAGAGTGTTGTTAGAAAGGCTTCTACTCTGGCGACCAGTCTGCTCCGTTCTACTGTCAATAGGAGTTCTGTTTTCATAGTGTCTTTGTTTGTAACTCATATAAGGCCCATCTTGGACTACTGCTCTTGTGTGTGGAATGTTGGATATTTGGGGGATCTGAGGCTTTTGGAGTCTGTGCAGAGGCGGTGGACCAGGGAAATAGAGGGTCTGGGTGGAGTGGACAATGGTGAGAGGCTCAGAGCTTTGCGGTTGTTCAGATGGAGGTTGTTGCGTCTGGATCTGGTGAAGTGTTGAAAGATTTTTCATTGTTCTGTAGATTCGGGGATGTCTACTCTGTATAAGCGAGCTCCAGATATTGGCCACGTGGTCATTCTTTCAAGCTGGTGGTTCCTCTCTGTCGGACCGAACAGTCTGGAACAGTCTGTCCTCTGATGTGGTGCAGTGCAATCCCCTCCGTGGCTTCAAGAGGGCCTTGGCTGAGGAGTTATGTGGGGGGGTGTTGTACGAGTTTTGCTAGGCATAGCAGATTTTTTTTTTTTTTTATGTTTTGACAGTTGGGTGCAATTGTTGACTGTCCTCAGTGTTTTTTTGTCGACCTGTTGGGCGCAATCCGACCAGCGCCCTGCTGCAGTTTTGATACCGTGTTGTTCTTTAGATTGCTGGCGCGCTAAGGTATACTGCCTTCCATGCCCGCATGCCCTGTTGGCGGGGCTGTGGGGGCTGCAAAGGTGAGAAGCCACACCGCATACGTTCACTAAAGCTCATGACGCCAGAAAATCTGCCTCATCTCTCGCTTGGACGCGTGGGGTCCCTCTCCAAGACTTCATTTCCAAGGAGTTCTGAAAGTCGCCTTACGTGTTCGGGCACAAGTACCTAATTGCAGTAGGGAACCCTAACCAACCTTGCGTCTCGCTGACAACCAGGTGGATAGTCCCTCTCGCGTCATGGGTTTGTGACATAACGCTAGCTAATGCCAGAAACTGCGGTACATATTATAGGGTACGTGTATTGATTATTTTACCATATCGTTATGAAGTACTCAACGCTACGGCTTCAGGATAAGGATTGCGTTGGTTTCCTCAGTATTTATTTCTTTTGTCCGACACTGTACGGCAAGGTTACCGTATTAGCTATGGTAAACATGGTAGATACTTCAATATTGAGAATTCTACTGCCACCACCTGGCTGCTCATTCACACTCATACTAGAAGGCAGTATATATTGATGTACATAATTACTATTTAGATGCTCATACTCTAGGCCGCATATGGTTTGGCCGCTTTGAGCAAATATATTGGCTGTCGTAAGCACCAAGCATTACTTGTCTTCACCTCTGATTGCAGCTATTACCACTATTTAGACAAATGTGTTATCATCCCCTTACACGGCAAACGCTTTTTTGGGAACACCCAGTTTAAGATGCAGCCGATCCATCTAACTTCTGTGCTCTTCTGGCATTGGCCAGCTTGCTCTTCATGATAGTATTTTCTATGCTTAACCATATGGCTCTTATGAAATGGAAGAGAATATAACTTTTGTCATCCCGATTTTCTCGATAAAAAGCTATTTCTATGTAACGTAGTTAGTCATATGGGCCTCCTCCTCCCCCCTGCTATCTTAAAAAAACTATTCCTTACCGGAAGCAGCTCCGCTAGCCCCATGAATGATGCAGCTCGGCGGATCTCGCATATATAGGTAGGGAGGGGGTTGGGGGTTTCGGCCGGCCTAGACAGCAAGAGGCGGGAGACGCCGCTATACCTAGAAGACATTTAGACCTCTAAGTGCAGGAGACGCGCCATGCTGTACTTAGCAGACAATTGGCCAGATTTGTATCTAAAAACTCGAGGACAGTCGAGGAAGTGAAAAGTTTCGAAATTTTCGAGTAAGGTTAAAAGACACAAAGGTCTAAATCGGTCGAAAACCACGTTCAACGAATGTTATCAAGATTCTCTCATTATTCTCTCATAAGTCTCTGTAATGTTTTCTTTTCAAGATTCTTTCATATAGAAAGCAGAAGTGCAATGCTAAACCATATGGCTCTTACTACGTTACTAAGAAATAGCTTTTCATCAAGAGAATCGAGATTACAAAAGTTTTAATTTTTAGCCTGTTACACCACGCAACAACGGATATGACCCGCATGAGGCTTATCCGATGGTCTGTTGGTGCTGTTAGGTGCCTGAGGGGACGTGGGTGCGGAGCCGAGCATCCCTCAGCCAACACTCTCCATTAGCTGCACAACTTTCGACTGGAGACTGTAACCTCTCCGTGGACGAAGAGGAGTGGGATAATTCCATTATGAACTTGACTAAGAGCCTAAGCTTAAGAGCCTGCCTATGTAGCTACTCAAGACATTGAGCCTTTGTGATCATGGCTGACCCATGGGCGTATCGCTAACTGTCAATGCTTCGTGGTAGGTAACAAAATCGTATGACCATGTTAACTAAGTACCCTGGTGAGCAATGCATGTCTGGAAGCTGAGCCCCGCCGAGTTGCACCCAAAAAGGAAGCCGATTCGCCAAAGAATTCCGCGTTGACAAAAGAACCCATTGTCACAAAACCAAGACCCTCTCTCACGTAGGCGGCCCGGCGAAGAAGCACAGAAACGCCAACCCCACCTTCTGTTCCTGGTGGGGTGGTCCTAGAGAATAATACACACAAAAAAAAATTGACACTGCCGTGAGTCCTACTTTCTGAAGAAAGCCCAGTAGAAATCGGGTTTCCGACCGCGACCACATAAACAATACTCTGAAAACCAGAAAATACTTTATCTCTTTCAGAAGAAACAATTCATCAAGATCTTCACCATCAATGCAGTCTCGAGAGAGAACCTTTAAGAAAAAAATGAATCCCAGATAAATTGACAACTTCACGTGTACTGAGGGCATCTTGCGACGCAGTCCAGAGCTTAAAAATGGCTGCCTCCTAGTAGTAGAAGTTAAAGAAGAAAACAGGATAAAAGCACAAACACCCAAAACCGTGGACAACTTAATCATATTTTTCTAAAAAGCTGAAGGACACCCTAGTCTCAACCCGATTCAAAGGACCACCTACTATGTCCCCATAGCTGGGTGAAAGAATACTACTTCCGTGTCCCCTTACGTTTCGTATAGAACGGCGGTTTCGAGCGGAACGAGGAAGCTTGGGATCCTTTCCTCAGTAAATTCCTTTCTCAAAACGACTATGTGTGTGGTTGTCGTAAAAAAAAGCCAAGAGGGAAAGGATTGGCAAAATGTTTGTAAAGAGGAAGTTGGGTGTGTTGACGCCAGTGAGACAAAGTTGAAAGGTAGTGGCGACTGTGAATTTGGTGTGGTAAGTGGAAGGAAGTCACTCGTATATGTTATTTGATCTCGAGAAGGTGTGATGTTGTTATTAGGGACTGGTAGGCTAGTACAGTTACCGAGTGGATTGATGTGGGTGAAGGTACGTTAGGCACAGAAAGATGGGCATTTGTGAATGCTAGTTGACCAGATGAGAGAAGAGTGAAGAGGAGACCGAGCATTTTTGGATAATCACGAGAGAGTGTATTGAGAGTTTTAGAGGTCAATACAACGTAGTGCTACTGTAGAGCCTATTGCAAGAGTGGGATATGTAGTGAGGGAGAATGTGGTAAGGAGGTAGGGCGTTCCAGGTTGTAACGGTAGTGGAGAGAACCTGATAGGTTTGTGCATAGAGCGGGAGCCGATGGTAGGAAACAGCCATTTCAAGAAGCCAGGTATTCACGAGTACGCATGGCTTAAGGTTCGTGACGTAATGGTGGAGAGAACGCTGATGATTCTTGGGCTAATTTCGAGGAGAGTGTCGGGACAGCTGTTGGTTGTGTGGGTGTTGAAAGGTGATGGTGTAGTAATGTCAAATGTCTTCTGGTGGAAGGAATATTCAAGAGTGGAGCATAGGTGGAATGGGAACAAACGAGTGGGAGGAGGAAGAGAGGTAGTGAAGGTGAGTGAGCTGAACGTGAAATGCAGAGCTGAGGAGTTTCAACAAGCGTTGAGGGAGGAATATGACTACGTGAAAGGGCAGGACCTGCGAGATGGGTAGGAAGAATGCGGCGAGACGTTCAGAGATGCGGTGTTGAGATGTGCAAAAAATGTGTGTGGTGCGCGCTGTGTCGGCGAAAGCAGAAGGAAGGCTTGCGAGTGGTGGAACGAGGAGGTCAAACTGGTGGTGGCGCAGATAATAAAAGCTTCTGAGGAGTGGTTACAAGCAAATTCGATGGTGGCCTATGACAACTATGAAGAAAAGAGGAAAGAGGTAAAGCGGGGGTGAGGAGTGCTAAAGGAACGCTGATGCCTGGTGGGCAAACGGTTGTGCTAGAATTTTGAAAACAAAACAGATGTTCTGGAAAAAAGTGAAGAGGGTGACCAATGGGGACAACAGAAAGGAGTAGGCGGCGGTGAAAGTTGAAAACTGCCAGTTGTTGACAGAAAGTAGTGTTGTAAGGAAAAGGTGGGCCAAGTACTTCGATGAGTTGTAGAATGTCGAGGATGAATGAGTGGCTGACATTGTTGCTGCTGGTGTTGGTGCACGAATGCTGGTTTTTGGAGAAGGACTTGTTGCGGACATCTCTGGGGAAGTGTTACAGGAGGCGGTAGAGGTGATGAAAGTCGGGAAAGATCCCGGTTTTGATGGCGTTGCGACCGAGTGCCTGAAAAGTGGTAAAGTAACGATTGTCGAATGGCTGGTGAGGCTACTGGATCTGTCGTTGGGGGTGGTGCCGATTGAGTGACGCCGTGCTTGCGTCATTCCGCTCTATAGACGTAAAGGAAATAAAAATGAATGCTGCAACTCATGAGGCATCAGTTTTTTATGTGTGGTCGGTAAGATGTACGGGAGAGTGCTGATCAAAAGCATTAGAGAATTCGGATTGCGCAATTGGAGAGGAACAGAGTGGCTTTAGGGGTGGTAGAAGGTGTGCCGATCAGATTAGCTTTTGCGTTGAAACAGGTCTGTGAGAAGTATATACCTTGCAGAGAGAAAGGATGTGTTCTGGGCCTTCATGGATTTGAAAAAGGCATACGACAGGATTGACAGGGAAGCGCTGTGGAGGGCGTATATAATTTGCGGCAATCAGTTGGAAGCGGTGCAGAGTTTCTATGTTGGCAGCCGAGCATGTGTCAGAGTGGGAAGCGAGGTGAGTGATTGGTTCACAGTGAAAGTGGATCTGAGACTAGGCTGCGTGATGTCTCCCTGGCTGTTCGATCTCTACATGGATGGAGTGGTCAGGGAGGTGAACGCGAGTGTGCTGGGTCGTGGCATGGAGCTGTTGGAAGCGAATGGGCGGAGTTGGCAGTCGAGCAAGTGGCTGTTTGCGGGTGATACGGCGCTGGTGGCGGATTCAAAGGAGAAGCTATGTAGGCTTGTGTCTGAGTCTGGTAGAGTGTGGGAGAGGAGGAAGCTTCGAGTGAACGTGGGTAAAAGTAAAGTAATGAGATGCTCGAGGACTGTCGATGCAAGCAAAATTAGTGTCACCCTAAATGGAGAGCTCTTGGAGGAAGTTTAGTGTTTTACGTATCTGGGCTCCCATGTGGAGATACCTGAACTAGTGGAAACAGAAGTGAAGGCGCGAGTGAAGGAGGAGTGTAAAGTGTTGGGTGCACTGAAGAGTGTAATGAGCTGTAGGAGCAGAGAAAATGATTTAATGTTTTCGCTATGAAATGTTTGAGAAGCATGGCTGGAGTGTCACTGAGAGACAGGGTCACTAACGACGTGGTTCAAATTAGAACGGGTATGGTGAAGTAGTCGGAGAACAGAGTAAGTTCGCATGTTCTGAGATGGTTTGGGCACTTGGTGAGGATGGATGAAGGGAGATAGGTAAAAAAGGTGATGGAGGCGGAGGCGATTGGCCGTAGGCCTAGAGATTGACTGAAATTTGAGTGGATGGGTAGTGTGAATCAAGCGTTAGGAAGGAAAGACTTGGATGTGGATGTAGCGACAGAGCGTGCAATGAATTGGCGCGAGTGGATTGGGTTGATTTCTGACGCTGTCTTGATGTGCTTTCTCCTCCTTGGCGTCTCGTTGAGAAACGGGATGGCCATGGGTGGGGTGGGGGCCCCTTCATCATGACGTGGCGGGGGTAGACCAGTCACGCTGTCGGACCCTGCTGCGGACTCGGACCGCTCTCGTGACCCGGAGTGTGTGTTGTGGGGTTTCCGGCCGGACCCTTTAGCGCTAAAGGGCTAAGTTGTGTAAGTGTGAGGGTGTGTGATGCGCCTTGCCGTCGGCCGCCCTTAATCCTGAAGGACTCAGCCTAGTGTCTGTATCTGATGACGTATACAAATTCTTATGATGTTCGACCAATTTAAGGCGAGAAAAGTCGCACATTATCCCGCAAAAGGGCTAAGTTGTGTGAGTGTATGAATGCAGTGCGAGGTGCGCCTTGCCGTCGACTACCTCCTTCCCTGGAGGATTTGGCCTAATGTCTGTATCTATAGCTATGTCTCTTTAGAAGTAGTGGAGCTCCTGCTCTAGAGAGATGTTCAGCTGGCGTTACTTATTTGTTCATTAATCATGTCAATTCAAGATAAATAATTTACTTTGCATCGAAAGTTGGGTAATTTATAAATAAATGAAATAATAAATGATTATGTTGATAGGTTATGAAGGCAGTAGCTACAACTCATTAGGAATAGGATCGTTTGGCTTTATGGGATTAACTCATGTAGTTCATTACAACATTTCATATTTATCTTATATTGGACTACAGATACAGATACAGGCACTAGGCCGCACCCCCCAGAAAAGAGGATGGCCCACGGCAAGGCGCACCTCACACCCTCATACGCTCACACTCACACAACTTAGCCCTTTTGTGCTAAAGGGTGCGGCCGGTACCCCCTCAACATACACTCTGGGTCACGCGTGCAGTCCGATGATCCGTCGTCAGCAGCAGGGCCCGACAATTTTTACTGGTTCACCCCCGCCGCGTCATAATGCCCCCCCCCACCCCACCCCACCCCACCCACGACCATCCCGACAGCGGGATGCTAAGGGCGGGAAAGCACATCAGAGCAGCGTCAAAATCAAACATTCACAACCATTCTCCACTCACGCCTGTTCATTGCACGCTTTCTCGCCACCTCCGCATTCATGTCTCTCCTTCCTAACGCCTGCTTCACACCATCCATCCATCCACCCTAACGTCGGTCTACCTCTAGGCCTGCGACCCCTCGCCTCCTCATTCATCACCCTTTTCATCAATCTCCCTTCATCCATCCTCTCCATGTGCCCGAACCATCTCAGCACACGCGAATCCACTCTGTCCTCCAAATTCTTTACCATCCCTGTTCTGATTCGAACCACGTCGTAGTTGATCCGGTCTCTCAGCGTTACTCCAGCTTTGCTCCTCTGACATTTCATCTCGAAAACATTTAACCTTCTTCTCTCCTCCGGTCTTACCCCCCAAGACTCAGCTCCGTAGAGCACAGTTGGGACAACAACACCCTTATACAGCCCTCTCTTTGCTTCTTTCCCCAACGTCCTACAGCTCATTACACTCTTTAGTGCACCCAACACCTTACATCCCTCTTTCACTCGCGCCTTCACTTCAGTTTCCACTAGTTCAGTTATCTCCATATGGGAGCCCAGATACTTAAAACACTGAACTTCCTCCAAGAGTTCTCCATTTAGGGTGACACTAATTTTGCTCGCATCGACAGTCCTCGAGCATCTCATTACTGAACTCATACCCACGTTCACTCGAAGCTTTCTCCTCTCACACACTCTACCAAACTCAGACACTAGCCTACATAGCTTCTCCTCCGAATCCGCAACCAGGGCCGTATCATCAGCAAATAGCAAGTGGCTCAACTGCTGACTCCGCCCATTCGCTTCCAACAGTTCCAGGTGAATATTCAACCAGGTGAATATTCATGTAGCTATTTCCATGGTCTGGTTAGGTACTTTTATTACCTATAAGGGTATTAATACCGCCGGTAAGCAATTTTTTCCACAATTGAAGAGCAGCATGCGTAGACCAGACCTACTAAGCTAGATAGTGAGGCCCTAGCGGGTGAAGGGTGATGAGTGTAGTACTCCACAACCACACCGGAAGACTTTACCTACTGATTTCAGTGTCCCTAAAGATCCTACAGTTAGTAACTACATTGAAGAGGGGCTAAACACCGATTTTTTTTTACAAACATTTGGTACATGTGTTAAATTGTGGTCCAATGCAGGATTTCTGCTCCGATTGAATGCTTGGTTACTGTAGCTATTGCTACAGTCCACTGAGACCTGTCGACGTATTCTTTTCTCGGTTCAGTGACCCTGGAGCAGTCGACGGTGCTGGACAAGGTGGACGCCGACACGCTCATCTTCCTGCAGGTCCACAAGCGCGTGTGGCCCATTGCGCAGCGTGACGCTCTTTTTTGGTCCCACATGCGCAGGATCTCCAACGACGATCCCATCATCAAGGACCAGGACCCCAAGCCTTACGATACATGGATAGTCAGCAACCGCTCCACCGAGCACCCCGACGCTCCGGTGAGATGATCCTTCTGCCTCTCAGTTTGCCCTCACCGTGGAAAGAACTGTGGAGGGTGTTGCGTTTGTATGGAATGGATGGAAATCTGTTGAAAAGTTCAGAGTTTCTATGTTGAGAGCAGAGCATGTGTCAGAGTGGAGAGCGAGGCGAGTGATAGGTTTACTGTGAAAGTGGGTCTGAGACTTGGCTGCGTTATGTCTTCTTGGCTGTTCAATCTCTACATGGATGAAGTGGTGAGGGAGGTGAACGCTAGTGTATTGGGTCGTGGCTTGGAGCTGTTGGAAACAAATGGGTGGAGTTGGCAGTTGAGCCAGTTACTGTTTGCGAATGATACGGTGCTGGTGGGGATTCAGTGGAGACGCTATGTAGGCTACTGTCTGAGTTTGGTAGAGTGTGAGAGGAGGAAGCTTAGTGTGAACGTGGTTAAGTAATTAGAGGCTCGAGGCTTGTCGATGCGAACAGAATTAGTGCCCTCCTGAATGGAGAGTTATTGGTGGAAGTTCAGTGTCTTAAGTATATGGGCTAGCATGAGGAGAAGACTTGACCAGTGGAAACTGAAGTGAAGTCGCGAGTGGAGGAAGGGTGTAAAGTGTTGGGTGCACTGAAGAGTGTAATGAGCTGTAGGCCGTTAGGGATGGAAGCAAAGAGAGAACTCTACGAGGGTGTACTTCTCCTAATTGTGCTCTGCAGAGCTGAGAGTGGGAGGGTGAGGTCAGAAGAGAAAAAAAATTTGAATGTTTTCGAGATGAAATGTTTGAGGAGCATGGCTGGTGCGACGCTGAGAGACGGGATCAATAACGATGTAATGCAAGTTAGAACGGGGATGGTGAAGAAGTTAGAGGGCAGAGTTCATTCGCGTCTTCTGAGTTGGTTGGTGCACATGGTGAGGAAGGACGAAGGGAGATTGGTGAATAGGGTGTCGAAGGCAGAGGCGAGTGGACGAAGGCTTAGAGGGAGACCGAATGTTGCTTGGATGGATGATGTGAAGCCTGCGTTAGGAAGGAGAGACTTGAGTGTGCAAAGAATAGGCGTAAGTGGAGAATTGTCGTGAATGGATGAGGTTTGACGCTGCCCTTATGTGCTCTCCTGCTCTTGGCATCTCGTTGAGAGACGAGATCCTGTTTGCGGGGAGAGGGGGCGATCATCATGACGCGGCTGGGGTAAACCATTCACACTGTCGGCCCTGCTGCCGACACTGACCTCGGACCGCCCTCATGACCTGGAGGGTGTGTTACGGGTTCTCCCTGCCGGACCCTTTTAGCGCAAAAGGGCTAAGATGTGTGAGTGGATGAGAGGAGTGGGAGGTGCGCCTTGCCGTCGGCCACCCCCTTTTCTGGTGGATTCGGCCTAGTGTCTGTATCTGCATCTGTATTTTTGAGAAGCATAACCAAAATGACGTTGAGGGATAGGATCAATAATCACGTCGCACGAATAAAAACGAGGATGACAAGGAAAATGGAGTGCAAATTAGATTTACGTGTTCTGAGTTGGTTCAGACACATGGCGAGGATGGATGATGGAAAATAGCTGAAAAGGGTGATAAAAGCAGAGGTGAGGGGGCGTAGGTCTCGGGTAAGATCAAAGTTTGGTTGGATGGATGGCTTTAAGCCGGCTCGAAGGATGAGAGACATCAGTGTGATGGTAACGAGCGAGCGCGCAATGGATATCTGATCTCGGACGTCACTCCTGACGGGAAGTGCGTGTTGCGAGGTTCTGGCCGGACCCGTAAACGCCAACGGGCTATGTTCTGATATGTGTGTGAGCGCATGAGTAAAGTGTGTGGTGTGTCTCTTGTCGTCGGCCACCCCCAGCCTTCTGGTGGATTCGGCCGTGCGTTTGTATTATATATTTCTTTGGATACATGAATCATGTATGAACTTCTTAGTTATCAGCTGGTAATAGCGATTATATATGCGGTGCATCAACCGTTTAGAGAAACGCTGCTGACCCTCTGCTGCATGAACTAACGTTTTATCAATGCAAGATTGTTTTGTTTTTGAATGGTGAAGGAGTATTAATTAATTCTTGATCCTTAATAGGTTGATGGCAAGTGCGTCCGGATAGACCTTACAGTCTGCTTCGTGTGTCAAACGTTCATCAAGCCCCCACTGGCTGAAGGAGAGTCTGTGGACACCATCTCCCGAGACAGGCTGCACACCAACATCATCTACTGCTCCAACGGTAAGTCGTTTTTCTAATTATAGGGATCGCTTGGTGATGTCTTTGTAGAGCAGTTCAGATCTGCGCAATTTTTGCAATTTTGCGTATGGGATGAACTGGCATGTTGTGATATCACCGCATGAGTGTACTACCCTCCGATATTAAATTGGATCGACTGGTTAACTGACATTACCTTCTCGTGACTACCTTGGTCAAAGTCTTTTAGAGCTTTGCGCAGAGGCAGTATCGTAACCGATGGGGAATGAAAAAAAAAACACCGTCGCACCTTGCTCCCCCGCGTTCAAAACTCTAAAGTGTTCATATATGAAAGGTTTCACAGTGTTCAAATTTACAAATAAATCAACCACCATCTCTCAAGAGATCTAACATTGTATCTTAAAAGTTTTCAACTCAGCATCCCAACATCAAATGCTGCTAAGAGATCTGGCATCATCTCTTCAGAGTGACTGCTATTCACAAATGCTAAAACTACTCGTAAAATAATTAGGATGCACTGGGGCTCTGGCCTGGACAGGAAATAAGGATTTTTGTTATGCAATTACCCATGACCTACCGCCCTATGGGGAGTCCGCATTAACTTCGCGTTGGATCTCCTGTGGAACATGGAAGCAACTACTACTTCTAGGACTACACAAGACCTGACATGACATATCGAGGCAGAACTAAGCACTACGGAAGTTTTTAGGAGGCTTGGTTATTTTTAAAATTAATATGCCTGTTAGAAGTTCGCACACTCTGTCAGATTTCATGTAAATACCTTTTTTGAAATTTTAAAATGTCAAGTTTGGTGTAGAAAAAATGGCTGTTTGTGACTGCTTGCTGACGAGGAAATGAGAGGAGAGAAGCATTGGGGGGGGGGGGGGGTCTAAGTGAGCGCATTGAGAGTTATGCTGATCAATATAACGTGGTTGTACTCGGGAGTGGGGAGGGGGGCCTAAATGATGTTAGAGACGTAGTGGTGGAGAAAGTGATAGGGGGTATGGAGTTCCAGTTATAAATGGTAGTGTTAGAACATGATATGTTTGTGCTTGATCATGAAGCAAAATGTCAGCAAGTACCCATGTGTAAAGATGGCTCATGGTACAGCGTGGTGTTGAGAGAAGGTGGAAGAAATTCAGATCATCTACTGGTGGAAGGAAGATTGAGAAAAGAATAGGAGTAGAAGTGGAATCTGAGGAGGAGAAAGAGAGGCAGTGAAGGGGATTTGAATTGAATGTGGCTATGCATATGCTGACACTAAGCCGAATCCCCCAGAAAAGGTGGCGGCCGACAGCAAGGCGCACCTCACACTTCTGTCATATGCTCAATCTTATTTTGCCCTGCAACACATACCCAGGCTTAAGAGTGCGTCCGAAGTCAGTGTCGCAGGCAGCAGGGCCCGACAGTAAACTGTTTGCCCCTGCCGCGTGTAAGAAGTGTCGCGCGGCAGGGGTAAAACAGTTTACACTTCATACACAAACATTAAATTCACATCATTTTACTCCAGGAAACAAGACTCAAACAAAAATCCAAAATATCAAAGTGTCCTGGTTATATAACACTCCGCCACGACCGCAACGACGGCAGTGGTGGACTCGTCCCTCATTACACTTGTACATAAATACATTCACATCACAAGCACAACCGCCTTCATTCGCGCACAACTTCCCCCCGACAACGCCTTAGAACCGCTATCACTACTCATACAAATTCACAAGATACAGTACAATTTGTTTACATACATTTCCCCAACCAGCTCATGTCCACCGCAATACACACCCCACCTAGACTCCTTACAGCCTTGTGGTGGATGGATGATTAGTCATTTTATAGATCATTAACACTTTATTTCAGTATTTCTTATTTCGTGGGCTCGATTATTTATCTGTGCCCTTTTTTCATGGTGATAAATTTTGGATTAGTTGTGTAATTATGTACCGTTAGACGCCCGCAGGGGCCCTAGGTGGACTATGCGGTGTGTTAGTTGGTCTAGTCCAACCTACGGTGGGAGATTTTGCGCTCTCCCGGGTGCCTAATAAATGTCCGAGCGTAGATAGGCGTTTTGATAGCTAAATGGTGAAATAACGTTGATGTTGATCTTAGAGAGTGAAAGTCTTGACTGGCACTGTTCGTGGAGGGGACGAGGCAAGTCGAGGCAGTTTGAAGCGAGTGGAGACGAGGCGACGAGTCGAGACGAACCGAGGCTGGTTGAAACTAGGTGACCCGGAAATGGGGGGTACTCGTGGGACCCGGGGGTTTCGGGAACCCGGGGGACTTGGAAGCTCAGGAGGATTTGGGGGGGACCCACTTGGACCCTTCCGAAACTCTTTAGGACACCCTTGAGACCCTTTGGGACCCCCTGAGAAACTTTGGGACCCGCTTGAGGCCCCTCTGAACCCTGGGGCCCCTGCTTCCCTCTCCCACGCTGTAAAACCCATACACAGAAGAATGTATATATGAGAAATACTTGAGTAGAACAATTAACCATTACAGTCCGCGGATTATTGGCGCAGAGGGCAAGGGTCGCGTCGAAGCTGGTCGAGGTGCGTCGAGATCAGTCGAAACATGTTGAGGCGAGTCGAGTTTACAAGTGTTAACAAGTGTAGGCAGACAACAACTGGCCTATTGGCCCAAACTAGGTTGCCTTTTGGTAGCAAGAGTGTTAGTTCTGGAGTAGAACGTCTATGAGGCCTATTGGCCCAAAAAAGGTTGCCTTTTGGTAGCTCGTGGATTAGTTTTGAAGTAGAACGTCTAAGAGAGCTTCGCGATGAGCCGAGACTGGCCGAAATGATTCGAGACAAGCCGAGATGAGCCGAGACGTGGGTACCCGGGGAGCTCGGGGAACTCGGGTGGATTTGGGTTACCCACTGGGATTCGTTGGGCTCTTTTAGGACCCGAGATACCTCTGTCACCCCTCTCCCACCCTAAAATACAGATACAGATACTAGGCCGCATCCCCCAGAAAGGGGGGTGGCCGACGGCAAGGCGCACCTCGCACCCTCATACGCTCACACTCACACAACTTAGCCCTTTTGTGCTAAAGGGTCCGGCCGGTAGCCCCTCAACTTACACTCTGGGTCCCGAGTACAGTCC
>SDVV010009130.1:0-16857 GCA_016164225.1 Gammarus roeselii
TACACATAATAATATAATTTAATTGGTGTTGCAAATTTTTATCATTCGCATTGTAAACATTATTTATATTAAAAATTAGATACATTTTAAAGTAGCACCAGTCATTGGCAAACTTATAGATATCAGAAACCAATCTAAAAATGTTAGAAGAAACAAATCGCTTACATAAAATCCAAACCTCAAACCCCATACTATAGAATATGTGATTTAAATACAATAATAATTTTGAACATTCCTTCGAGGATATAAAAGAATGCAAAAGAAGACATAATGCAATTCGGAATACAGTTCTTATTGCTTCAACACTTATATTGAAGAAGCTCGTTTTTGTTCGTGATCAGTCATTTGAAGGCTTTCGAACAAACTGTTCTAATTGCTACAATACTTATGTCAAAGAAGCTCGTTTTTGTTCTTGATCAGTCATTTGAAGGCTTTTAATACCAAAAATAATCATAGTTTACTTCGTGCACGCTCATAAATGAAGTATAATATGACTGCGCGTATTTTATAACTATTCTATTAAAATTGTTGAGTAACTATAACTTAACGAACTTAGATTTTTCCTTTGATCGCGTCCGTGTGCTGATTATGATCCAATCAGCTCCATCGAAGCGGTCTCGTCTCAACAATTGACTTTCCAAAGCTCAGATCGGCGTCATGTCTGATACACATGTCGAGGAAGGGATTTACTGCTTCTGCCTTCATAAAGGCAATGTTCCAAGCAGTTGAAAGATCTTGTTTATCAATTTCTCCGCGAGTGCGTGCGACATAATTCTGGTGTTGTAGTCCAACGAACTGAGCAATTTGCCGTTCAGCGTCTGGACGCTGATGCCGCACGGGTACACGTAGGAATGTAAGGATGTTGATCTACGGAGCCGAACAGCTCGCACACATTCGTGTTCAGTGTCATCGTTCCTTCTCAATAAGCGTGTTATGTCACCCATGTTGGATATGGAATAGTACTTCGTACACGGTAGATAACTCTTGTAAAAATCTTCAGGGTTTGTGAGAGGTTCATTCGTTTCAGACTCGATGGCTGCCATGACAAGGGAATGTGGACGTTGAAGTTCAGCTTGGAACTGAGAGTGGAACGCTCTTGCGTTCTCCCAGAAGTTGTTCAGGATGTCGCGAGGAACGGTCACTAAGGGCTTGTGGCAACTAACGTGAACACCAAACGTCTTCTCGCCGTCGTGCTCCCAATATCTCCGTTCATTAAGATCATGAAAAGAACCCAGTTGGTAGCTGTCTTGCATGAAGCCAGCGTCCAGCAGCAGGTCAACCATTGCCCCATGAATTACCGTGGTGAAGGCAGAGTGGATGGTCATCCTTTTAAATTTGGCTCTCTTTAGGAAGGCTAGCGTTTTGTTTTTATCAAGTTCCCTCCAGATGGTTTCCGTCGTTGGATGCGGGTCATTGGTTGGAGGATATGCTTTGAAAAGAAGAGGTTCAATTTTCACCTGTTCAGCGATCTCATTAGTAAACTGGTCACGCAAACCCTTATCCTCTTCCAATTTCTACTTGACCTGTTCCACCACCTTCTTGTGGAAGCAATCATCAGCGAACTCGGCTAACTGCTCTTGATCGTCGATCTGCTCCCCTTCAATGACAGCGTTGAGAAGGGTGAGGAAGTAACTGCAGATCCTCATGGTGGAGTGACCATCCATGACAGAGTGATGGAAGCCAAACATCACATAGTACTGGTGTTCGAAACTTGCCGCAGCGGCCCCAGCGTCCACCACTCCGCGCGCTGGTAGCCGGACACTCGCCACATCGGCCCGGTATCAACGGTGTGCTGCTTGCGCGTCTCGTCGATGTGTTCCTTCTCGGGGTCGTGGGAATCATCCAAAAACTGCGTACGAGAAAGAATTGTTTTAAAAGACATTCTTTGCGGAAGCGTCAGCAAGAAGAAGTTGAAAGAGCTCAAGACCGCCTGCGAATTTGGCCTTGAAAAAATTATTAAAATCTTGATTAGTGCTTTCCCAACAAATTTAGCTCAGAAATTCCATTATTTCCTGGTCTGACAAAGAATTTTGCGCCAAAAAGCTATGATTCTCGGCTAAAGAATTGCCCTGTATAAAAAAATCGATTGATATTACGAATTCGAAGGTAAACTAAGAGATAAGGAGACGATCAATTACTGAACTAGACGATATGATGAGGGTCATGAACTCTAGTGCACTTGTACAGTGGTGGTAGTGACTAAGCTAGATTTCGAGGTGCGAGGAAAAAATCTGTTCCGTATCCTAATACAAGTATTCTTCAATAACAATAAATGAACCCAGAAGTATTTTAGTATTGTTATTATTATATTTATCGTGAGTGTGGATTTTTAACCAATGTTATTGCCCAACTTTGAGAGAGCCCGTATCATATATTGTTCAGCTTTGTAAGCGTTGTTCACGAGCACTGATGCTATAGTGGGTTCTAAGATTTTGTTGAGCCGCTTTGTTCCATTTAAAGACATTAATGAGAACATAAATAAGGAAGTTGAAGCAGAAAAAAAAAGTTCGGTGAGCGGCGAGGAAACGACGTTTTCATTTATTAAAAATGCTGTTTTAAATAATGACGCTGTTATGCGTGCGACTGGCGGTGTTAAACGTGCGACTGACGTTATTATACGTCCGACTGACGATAGGTGCGATTGACGTGTTATAGGTTTGACTGACGGTGTCTTAGGTGCAACTGACGCTGTTATACGTGCAACGGAGGCTGTTAAGTTTGCGACTGTCGCTGTTACACGTGTGACTGACGCTGTTATAGGTAGGACTGAAGCTTATATGCGTGCGACTGACATTGTTATACGTGTGACTGACGCTGTTATTCATTCGACTGACGTTGTTATACGTGCGACTAATGCTGTTATACGTACAACTGACACTCTTATACGTGCGATTGAAGCTGTTATACGGGCGCATGACGCTTTATACGTGCGATTGACGCTGTTAAACGTACGACGGACGCTGTTATACGTACAATGGACTGTGTATACATGACCCCGATATTGTTATACGTGCAACTAACGCTGTTATACGTGACATTAACCTCGCCATATTTGATTAAAATACATAGTATTTATTCACTCTACCAACAAATAACTAGAAAGGGTAGTATCGTCGGAATCATTTAAAGTCTTTAATTTGAGTACATACTCGTTCCACCTGGTCTCAGAACATTCACCTTCCGATGGTTTGTGTATGGATGCTCCGCATGGTCTTGACAAATGACTTAATATGTAAAAGCCCCGTGTCATGCAAAAAAAAATTATGCAAGGTATAACTAAGCAACATGGATATGCAAGGAAAGTTTGAGGATGATTGGATGAGCGGTTTTGAGGATATTACCTCTTGAAGTTGACGGTTTGTGAAGTCATAAACCGACTTCTTCAAGAAAATCTATTGATGACATCGCAAACCGTTTCTTACTCCTACATTAAATAATTTTTAAATTTGTACGACAATGAGGCTTTAGGGTATTTGAGTGTCGTGTGCAGTGCGCTTAAATGTTACCCTCACCCGAAGCAGGACTTTCTCCTCCTCCATTGCGCTCGTCCACAGCTGCCCCGCCTCGTCGCGCCAAAAGCGCATGCGCAGGTTCGGGAGCTTTCTAGGGCAAGGTGAGGATTACAGGTAATTGCTAATTGCATTTGCACATCGTGCTGCTAAAATGGGTGAAAGTAGTCACACTTCACGATGAATTTATTTTTTCCTAAAAACACGTAATCATTTGTTTTATTTATCTTCGACCACAAGCAATTATGCACTGTACTTTCATGAAGAACAAATTCACAATCTCTTATTCAAATTAGGTCAGCACCGAAATGAATGATTGTACAAGATATCTGGTCAGCACTTCTATATTATAATTTGATGACATTCAAACTCCGACAGGTCATGAGGTCGTAGAGGGGATAATAGCAGGGAAAGACCCTGGCTGGACCCTGGACATGAAGAGGTCAGGAGTAATAATAGTCGAATGGCTGGTGAGGCTACTGAATTTGTGTTTTGTGTCAGCCGTGGCGCCAATTGAGTGGCTCAGTGCATGCATTGTCCCGCTGTAAAGGAGATAAACATGCAAAGGAGATAAAAAATCAAAGTTGCAACTCGAGAGGTATCAGTCTGCAATTTGTTGTCGACAAGTTGTTTGGGAGAGAGTTAATCAAGAAGATTAGAGACAGTACGGGTGGTGCAATTTGAAAGGAACAGTGTGGCTTCAGGAGTGGTAGAGGGTGTACCGATCAGAATTTTGCAGGGAGGCAAAATTCTGCTCCTTTCCCTGCGAAGGGAAAGGATGTGTTCTGGGCCTTCAGGGATCTGGAAAAGGCATACGACAGCGAAGTGCAATTGGGAGTACTGTGTCTGTATGGAGTGGGCGGTAATCTGTTGAAAGTGGTTCAGAGTTTCTATGTTGACAGCAGAGCACGTGTCAGAGTGGGGAGCGAGGTGAGAGTTTGGAGAACAGTGATAGTGGGACTGAGACAAGGCTGCGTAATGTCTGCCTGGCCGTTCAATCTCAACATGGAGGCGTGTAAGGGGAGGTGAACGTGGGTGTATTGAGTCGTGACTTAGAGCTGTTGAGAGCGAATGGGCGGAGCTTACAATAGGCCTTTTAGACAACAATAGGCCTTTTGGCCTGAACTAGGCTGCCTTTTTATAATAAGAAGATTAGTTCTGAAGCAGAGCGTCAGAAAAAAACATCATGTGTGTGTGCGTGTGTGTGCGTGTGAGTATTTTCTGTTTTAATAGATCAGGAAAGGGACAGGTTGTGGACAGAAATAGGTTTTAACGATGATACTCGAAACAACTCAAATTAGCACCTAAAGAGAAAGCCAGCGATCCACGATGTTGATCCGAGATCGTCAAAGTTTCATTCCTCGTTAAACCAATGCTGACCGATGTCATTTCTGGACACTTTTTTGCAACGAGCAGGTATCAATGTCGGGCCCTTTTTTTACCGGGCTAGGGTCAACACCGAACACTATTTTAACATTACGGATGTCAATGCCGGTCACTGTTTCTCAGCGATTATACTGGTGAACGTGCTATAGCTGGGAGCTATTTAGCGGCTATTTTGATAGGATTTGTCGAACTGTGACATAAACGTTTCGATTGTGTCGCTGTTAGTTCCATTCCTCGACAACGCTTGCCAACGATTTTGCATCTATTATTTCTGGGCACTCCGTTTGCATCTAGAGTGAAAGGGCTTGCTCGGCCGACACTTTCTTTACCCTACATTATCTTTCACACAGTGAAGAAGTAAGGATAACATTGGAAGGTCTGCTAGTCGAGGCGCAAGATCATAAAACTAAAGCTCGTCTCCTGGCGGCTTCCTGTCGCGATAGCAGTTCTTGGTAAGAAATATTCCTGCCGCTCCGATTGGTATTTTACTGGACCCTGACTCGCTTCGCATTGCTCTTGCGCTCAGATTCGGTGAACCGGTTTGTTATCCGCAGCTCTGGCGCTGTGGTCAACGTATGGATGAATCAGGCACTCACGCGCTCTCCTGCCTTTATGGCGGGGGTCGACATCCCAGACATTTGGCTCTGAATGACATAATTGAACGAGCTCTACGTAAAGTTGGCCTTGGTACGATCCGTGAGCCTGGTAGCGATCGAGGTGATGGCAAGCAATTTGACGGCGTTACAGTCATCCTCTCCTCTAGAGAGAAAATCCTTTGTTTTTGCAACAAGTCACTTGCCTCTCACTTCTACGGAGGCTGGCAGGGCTGCCAATACTGCAGAGAACAAAAACAGGCATAAGTAGCAATCTCTTCGTTACCGTTACCTTTCGAGCCCTTAGCTATAGAGACGACCGGCGTTATCGGCAAGGCCAGCAACCTCCTGATCCGTGACATCGGCCGACGATTATTTGCCGCCTCCGGAGACCCTCGCTAAACGTTCTGGCTTAAGCAGAGGCTGGGACTTGCAGCGCAACGTGGGCAGCTTTGAGTGTTCAATTAGCTTGTAAGCCTATTAACTCGAGGAGTTATAGATCGGATCGTTGTTAAGGTAGAGGGGGTAGGCCGTAACTCCAGCAGGGCTGGAGGCGGCAGTAGTATGGTTGGATGACACAACCTCTGGCGAGTGTTGGTGCCAGGGGTCTCCCTATCTCTGGGGGCCTTTGGAAATAAATGGTGGAGGCATCTTTTCGGGGACTTCGGGCCCCATTAAAAAAAATCTTCCACATGCGATCATATCAGCGCTGACTCGACGCTTCTCTAGCAAATAAAAATTATGTTTACGTAGTTTGTCTTCGTACGATTTATGGCGCCGCATAGAAATAAGTTTGGTAGCTTTACGTGGAACCTTGTCTAGTTTAATGACGTTTTTTCTAAGGTATGGATACCTAAATTGGACGGAATACTCAAAAAACGGTCAAACAAATACATTGTATATCTGGAGAATACTGTATCTACTCTTGTACGATATAGTGCGGGATATCATGCCTGACATTTTATTGCTTATTTTGGCGGCATCGTTACATTGCGTTACGTCGGTGACGTCGGTCGGTCGGTGACAGAAATCAGTTTCTTGCCGGGGATTGAATATTCGTGCTTAGGGTTATGATCATTTGTCACCTGACCAATCAACACTTTTGTTCAAGTTTAATTGAATTTGCTCAACCGCAAGTTTAGGTTGCACTTTTCCTCCTAGCTTAGTATCGTCTACAAACATGCTAATGTTCGAGACTATCAAGATCGTTTATGAATATTGTGAAGATAACTGTACATAACACGGATCCGTGAGGCCTGTCGTTTGTAACTTTACAAGAATTGGAGGAAGGTCCGTTAAGTACGACTCTGACGTCTGTACGTGAGCCAAAATTCTATCCAGTTATTTAGCTCACCACTAATACCGATGCTGTGTAATTTGTTAACAGAGCGTTTGTGAGGAACTTCATCGATGGCCTTTTGAAAGTAAAGATAAATGATACCGATCGAAGATATTGTGTCGTGAATTTCACTTATATTATTGAAACAAGTAACAGGTGTCCGAGATACGAGCGATTGTGTCTAGCGCCATGCTGAGAAGCACATATCAACTTGTTTCATTGGCCGAATTCTGTAATTTCATTCGTAATCCAACTTTCCATCAATTTACTATGACTGAGGTGAGACTAATTGGACGGTGATTGCCGGGACACCTTTTGTCCCCTATTCAAAAACTAAGGTAACGTTAACCTCTTTCCATCAACATGTGCAGGTGCCATTTGTGAGAGATTGGGTGAAAATGTCTGATAGATGTTCGGCAATTTCTTTCTTCGTCTCTTTCAGTATTCTGGGATGAACTTGGTCGGGACCTTTCAAGTATTCTGTATGTTTAATAACTTCAGCAAGGAAAATGTTAACTGTGCCGAGGGCTTCAATTTGTCTTTCCGGTATAATAACCCGAGTATTAGGAATTTCCGGATTCTCAAACGTAAATACAGAAAAAAAAGTATTGGTTCAGTAGGACACTTGTTTTAGTGTCATCCGTTTCTAGCTCACCAATATCGTTCTCAAAAGGACATGTTACAGATCTTGAATTTTGTTAGCTCGATATATTGCTAAACAATTGTTTCAGATTAGTTTTGGCGCTCGGCGCAATTTCAATTTTGTAATATTTATTTTTACGTTTCAGGACCTTCTTTAGAACTCTTCTGCTGATTATGAATTCATATTTTGCAACGTCGACATGTGGGGATTTCGGTTTAGTCATGTACTTTGCTTTCTTTGGCGACTGAAGGTGCTGCAATCCCCCTTTTCAGTACTCACGCTGATTGACTGCCGGTGACCTGTTTTTGAGCGAGATATGCTCATGTTCAATATTTGTAAGGGCAATCAAAAAATTATCTACCGATTTATTGACGTTCTGTCCGAGGGTTATAATCGCTCGTAAGCCATCAAAGCTTGCTAATCTAATGCTTATGACTTTCCGCAGTTTTTAGACGTTTCCAACTCGAGCTCTCTTGTTAAAAGATTTAATTATGGTCGCCAATTCCGAGTGGTTTGCCCATTTCAACGTTCGAATATGAGAGTCGCTTGCACAAAATAGAAAATCAAGTATATTGCAACCTCTTGTAGGCATATTTACTCATTGGGTCATAAACTTGTCATCAACAAAATCAATCAGGCGTTGGCCAGGTATACTACATTTGTCTGTTTCATAATCAATGTTATGAATACTGAAGTCATCAAGCAAAATACTGTTGTGACGACAGCGACGAGGGTGTTATAAAGATCGATGTCCTCAGCAACAATGTTCTTGGGGGGCAATAAACGAGTGTGATTTGTCACATTGTATGTATGCCGACCACTTGAATTGATACTATGTCGTGTATGCTTATTGAAAATAAACTACTATTATTTGTATAGTCGTTTCACGGGGAACAATACTTCTCCACCCTCACGGCCTTGTCTATTGCTGTGAAATAGTGAGAAGCCCGGGAGAGTGAATTCGCATTGATACTTTTTGGTGACCGATTTCATCCACGATTCTGTGATTGCTGTTGTGTCGAACTCTTTGTTAATTGCAAGGGTTCCGGAGTTGGCAGTTGAGTCAGTTGCTGTTTGCGGAGGATACGGCACGTGTGGCGGATTCTGAGGAAAAATCGTTTAGGCTAGTATCGAAGCTGAGAGTTAACGTGGGTGGGTAAAAGTAAAGGAATGAGATGTACGAGGAATGCAGATGCTAACAGAATAGGTGTAATTTTCACTAGAGAGTTATTGGAAGGGGTTCAGTGTTTAAAGTACCTAGTACGTGGCCGCTTTTGGGAAGAAGACTAAACTGGCAGAAACTGAGTCGATCTCGCGCGTGAAGGCAGGGTGTAGAGTATCGGATTAACTGTGGCGTTGTACATGGGAGTTGAGAGGGTTGTATGAAGGCGTAGCTGTCTCAATTGTGCTCTACTGTGCCAAAACTTGGAGGTGAGTGCAGAAAAGAGGAATAGTTGAATGTTTTCGAAATAAAATATTTGAGGAGCATGGCCTGAGTGACGCTGAATGACAGGATCAATAACGACATTGCTCGAATTACAACGGGGATGGTGAAAAGATGGAGGACAGAGTAGATTCGCGCGTTCTGAGATGGTTCGGGCTCTTGGGGAGGATGGACGATGGGAGATTGGTGGAGAGAGGGATAATGCGGAGGTGAATGCACGTAAGCCTATAGCAGACCGAAAATTGGGTGGATGGATGGCGTGAAGCTTGCGTTATGAAGGAGAGACATGAGTGTAGAGGTAGCAAGAGAGTGTACAATGGTTAGGCGTGAGTAGAGAATGGTTCATATTGGATAAGTTTTTACGTTACCCTGATGTGCTTTAACGATCTTGGCGCTGCGTTGAGAAACGGCCTGGTCACTATGACGCGGCAGGAATAATCCTGTTCCGCTGTCGAGCTGACACAAATCTCGGACAACATTCCTGACCCAGAGTGTGTTGCGGTTTCTCCTGGCCCGACCTTTCAGGTCAAATAGGGTAGGCTTAATTGAGTGTGAATATATAAGAGAAGTTTGAGTTGCGTCTTCATAAACAAAGAGATTATCTCCTCCCTGAAAGTAGTAAATTTTGGTTCCCACAGGGACCAATTCTAGGACCTATTTTTTTTCTACTGTTCGTAAATGACATCAGCTGTGGAATTCCTTTCGACAAAGCAAAAAATGACAATATATGGTGATGATGCTCAATTGCTGTTCAATTGACCGGCAAATCAATTAGATGAGGTAAAGACAGATCTAGAAACAGCATTGACTCTCATACACAACGGGTATACTTCAAACGGTCCTAAAGTTAATGCAGATAAAACCGAGTGCATTACCCTGGGATCAAAAACATATACATTCAGAGTACTCGACAATTTCGCTGTTGACTGTTTTGGCTCGCAGATTCCTCTTAGTAACACTGTCAAAAGCTTGGGAGTTTGGTTTGATCCCAATATGACCTCCAAACACAATGTTGAAAAACTTTGCTCCAGACTTAATGGGACGCTCATGTTCATCAATTGAAACAAAAAACTAGACTTCAAGCCGAGGCTTCTTGTAATCAATGCACTGATCATCCACATCTGAACTACTGCCCGACAAAATGGTGAAATGCAAGAAAAGTTGCTCTACGATATCCAACGTAGCCTGAATTTAATTGCAAAAGGTAGCTCATGACGGAAATTTTACGAAGAGTGATCACGTGACGCCCCTGCTAAACAAACTTGGTTGGTTAAGAGAAAACGAACGACTAGAACTTAATAAAGCTACGCGTGTTTACAAAATTCAGAACAATTTGTCATGTCCTAACGGTATTTTATTTTCAAATCGTAAAGCAGCCCACAACTGGTCAACGCGGAACGAATATGACATCAACACGGAGTTCAGGAAAACATTGACAGGATCAAAGGCGTATTCAGTCTCAGGACCTAAAATTTACAATAACTTACCATAAGACGTAAGAAATTCCATCAATGCATCTTCCTTTAGAAAAAAATGTACCATTCTACTGCTCGACCGACGACAAGAATCAGCAAAAGTAAGAACACAATACGTAAGCTGGTGTAAAACTTGATAGCAAGCATACACCGGACCCTCACAACATGCGAGGCTCCAAACCATATCCACCTACATCTTTGAACCTTCCTCATTCTGTCACAGAGTTCGGTACTTTTTCACGCACTTCTCACGATATCACAACATTGATATACCAGTTCTATAAACACGATTTTTTATTTGATTTGGTCCTCATCCGAGTTGATAGTCTTAGCATGCCAACATACGCATTTCCAGATTTGTCGTGCATACTTAAATATTGTGTTATCGAGCTCCAAGAATACCAAACCGTTGTTGTGTGAAGTCGAGATTTGTTTTATGTTTGTTATGGCAGTGACTCTCTCACTCAGATCCGCACGTACCGTCCCATTCTTAGCTTCCAGAAGTATTAGGCTGTCATTCTGAACGAAGAATTCACACTTATTAATAAACAAAGAATTTCAATATCTTATCGCAGCACCTCCTGTTATCAGGAAATAGTGCATACTTATTGAGCATTTTAAACTCATTTGATAGCTCATTCGTCGTTACATGTTTCGGAAAGAGTCGTGTTCTTATGTCCAAATACGAAAGCAATATATGTCCCCACCGTTCATACCCCGTCTCAATTACTGTCACAAGCGGTGATGAACTTCTTAATGCTGAATATTTTTTGCTGAGACGATGGTCTTAGCTGGTAATTTTACGTAATTTTAATTTTACTGTGTGCAAATTTGCTGTAAAGAAGCATAACATGCGTCTTCTGTACGAATGAACCTAGAATGGTGACAGACCCGAACGTGCTTATTTGTTCCATAGAGCTGCCAAGTTTTACTTGGAACCAAATACATTGCTTGATACAATTGTACCTCTAATTTCATGTATATTTTAGAGTTAAAAATACTTTGTATCCCTAGCAGAAAATTACGAAGCATCTCTAACTCATATTTATTCCATAGAGCTACCAAGTTTTATTTGGAACCAAAGCATTGCTTGACACAATTGTACCTCTAATTGAATGTATATGTTAGTATTACAAGATACTTTGTATCCCTACTAGAATACCACGAGGCATCTCGTGTGTAAACATTTTTTCCTTTCATATGTATGTATTCTCGTCATTCTAATACCATGTTTGTATTCTCGTCATCCCAATACCACATACGTATTACCATCATCCTAATACTGTGTATATATTGCCGTCATTCCATTACTAAATTTGTATTTCCGTCATTTTAATACCATGTTTGTATACCCGTCATGCCAATACCAATTATTTATTCCATTAATTCAAATACAATGTTTTTATTCCCGACATTCTAATACCACGCATGTATTCACGTCATTCCAATGCTAAGTATGTATTCCCGTCATTCTAACACCATGTTTGTATTCCCGTTATTCTAACACCATGTATGTATTCCCGTCATTCTAATACCATTTATGTATTCCCGTCATTCCAATACCAAGTACGTATTCCCGTCATTCTAATACCATGTTTGCATTCCCGTCATTCTAATACCACGGATGTATTCCCGTCATTCTGATACCATTTATGTATTCCCGTCATTCTAATACCATGTATGTTTGCATTCCCGTCATTTTAAAGCGACGTATGTATTCCCGTCATTCTAATATCATGTATGTTTTTCCGTCATTCTAATACCATTTATGTATCTTCTCGCCACGGTGCAATCATGGGATTATTCAGGGATGTCACCGGCGGTGCGAAAAGCCTACAATCCCATTCCTGTGAACGATGATGCAGCAATTACCTCACTGTGAATTGAGGCCAAACAGTGCACGCAGTGCCACTGTAATGATGAGCTCAAAGGGGGTCTAGTCCTCTGAACGATGATGCAGCAATTACCTCGCTGTGAATTGAGACCAAACAGTGCAAGCAGTGCCACTGTAATGATGGGCTCAAAGGGGGTCTAGATATTGCGCGATCGGAATTTTGTCATTCCCTATCCGTAGAGTAGATCCATTTGATGACGTGGCTCTTTTTGTGTGTATTGAAATAATAATTACCGTCGAAAGAAAAACGCGCGAGTGAACTCATGCGAAGACTATAGCTAAGCGTCAACTCAAGTCTCTCTACCTCCCACGCTGGTCTAGCAAGTGCGTTGAAACTGTTGGAAGTATTTTAAAATGAGTATGGAATTATTCAGAGTGGGTCTGTCGTCCAACTCCATCATTAGATTAGGTATGTTAATTAATAACAAAATGATCTACATAAAACTTCCCTTTAAAGAAAAATGAACGAAGTTACACTTTTTCAAATAAACAATTTAATCGTATGGAGCAGGTCATCACATAATTATTTCACCATTGATTTTTGGCGTGACTCAGAAAATTAATTTTGTAGTAAAATGAACATTCCCACAAACTCTCGTCGGAACCCTAACACAGATGAAGAGAAACAAACAAATATTTGTTCGGACCCTAACACAGATGAAGAGAAACAAACAAATATTTGTTCGGACCCTAACACAGATGAAGAGAAACAAACAAATATTTGTTCGGACCCTTACACAGATGAAGAGAAACAAACAAATATTTGTTCGGACCCTAACACAGATGAAGAGAAACAAACAAATAACTCCCTTCAAATATTTATAAGTCTGCATTTCCTGGTTTAAGCGAGTAAATTGATTATTTCGAACAATATTGTGATTCCTTATATTATTTTTTCTTAGGTGATGCAGCGTCAGGTACAGTATATCGACGATCGAAGTTTGCAGGCCAACCAAAGTAATTATCGTGGATTATTTTGCGAACGATGGATGAGCACAAATTGGCAGGCGGATACTTGGACGCTAACTTTATGGGCAGTACATTGTTCCTTGAGAAGTTTGAAAAACATTTTTCTACAAAATTGAGCGTAAACGAAATTGGCCGGACGAAGACCTGATACCAGGGTTGCAATTTATATAACTGTTCCATAGACGCAACGAATACAAATTTAAGTATCAAATTAAGAGGTATGAATATTGGAAATAGCGCATACAATAAAAGTTACGTACTAGTGGACCCTGACATAAAAAAATGTTCGCCGTGGGAAGCGGAGTGAAGTTCGAGACCACTGACCTATTTACTGGCGTCTGTTTGCAACTCTGTTGGTCTTGCCTGTTCGTCATCTTGATCACTGATAACTCGGAATCATTGATAGAAGTATTTTGGAGGTTGGAGTAACTCGTGTTCGATCTTCTTCCACAATACCGAGGGATAATTACAAAGCCTCCTCCTTCATTAATAGGTTTCATTAACAGAGTCCTAAATCAGAGTGTTGGATATAAAGTTCTTGATTAATGTTATTCGGAACAGCACTTGCAGGTACAGTTATGTCAAAGACCTGTTGCCGTTGTACTTTAGTTGTCATGAACGGAAGGTCGTGAGCGGCAGGCACACACGTAAATCTTCAACCAGGGTTTCCGAGCAACTGCAGGGTTGGCTGCCAGAGGCACAGAATAAAGGACAAAAGTGCAGTTTCACTTGAGCAGGTTGTTCCTCTCTACGGAAGAGAGCCGACTAATCGTATGGAGTGTTTCATGATACGTATTGTCGGGGGAGATATTGCTTCATCTCTACACAAAGACCAAGAACACGGAACCAAACTAACTATTGCAAACAAATTGTTTTAGGGTTAATTAATTTCAAGTTGGGATATATTTTTTAAAGTTACGGCTAGGGACTTACATCGTCAGATTACCGCATATTTGCGCTCGTGCGGGGGCTGGCGAGTTGTTGTCCCTCATCAAAAAGAAGTTGATTCGCCCCTTTCTGTGCGTGAAAGTAATCTGACTATATGCGATAATCTGACTCTATGCGATGATCTGACTCAATGCGATAATCTGACTCTATGCGATAATCTGACTATATGCGATAATCTGACTCTATGCGATAATCTGACTCTATGCGATAATCTGACTCTATGCGATAATCTGACTATATGCGATGATCTGACTCTATGTGATAATCTGACTCTATGCGATAATCTGACTCTTTGCGATAATCTGACTCTATGCGATAATCTGACTATATGCGATAATCTGACTATATGCGATAATCTGACTATATGCGATAATCTGCCTATATGCGATAATCTGACTCTATGCGATAATCTGACTCTATGCGATAATCTGACTCTATGCGATAATCTGACTATATGCGATAATCTGACTACATGCGATAATGTGCCTATATGAGATAATCTGACTATATGTGACGAAGACCTCATTCACGCTTTTAGTTGACCTCAAAATTTCCAACTCATGATATGTACATGTCACCCCAAACAATCAGGCTGTTTTCAATATTGTTAGATAAGTAATGTATTATGTTGAACACCATTTGTTTAAAATTTTAGTGTGTTTTTGAAAACGTAAAGAATTTCACTAAACTGTGAACGAGTAATGATAATATTATTTCATATGAACTGGGCAAGAATCATCAATGCACGTACAACTTTTCTGGAACGAAAACACTTTCGAAAGATCTGTCCAACATTCAAAGTTTTTGATTACTAGGCAGGGCAGTCAAAATCGTGTATGGTTTTAAATACTGTTCATAAACTTAACATATTATGCATAATAATTGTATTTATAAATATTTCATCTAAAAGTACAGCAAATTGAAATGAAACATAATTTATTTTGTGATAACAACATGAAATGTTTAATCTACAATTCCTTTCTTTTCAAGTCGCACATCCATTGAAGAAGTTCACTTGAGTTTGCATGGCGTGAATGAATGGCTTGTCCTGGGCCTACTAAGACCTCCTAAAGTTCAAACTTTATTAGAAGGCAATAGCGATCAACTTGAAGATGCTTTTCGTGCATGGGATAACTTTCACCTGAGATGTAGGCAGAACAATTGTAGAATTGATGCGAGCTAACCTACAATGCTTGAACCCAACAATTGTTCTGCCTACATCGCAGACAAAAGGTATACCTACATCGCAGACAAAAGGTATCCCATGCACGAAAAGCATCATCAAGTTGCACGCAATGGCCTGACGGCAACCTTCTAACTTAGGGAGGTCACTATAGACACTGGACCTGCCAGTTACTCGACGTGGTACTCAAGTAATCAAATTTGTTTGAATATACTACACGACAGACAAACAGCTTCGAATCACCAGACAAACATTCATAGTTATATCCCAAATGATGTTTCATTTCTATTTCCTTTTTTTTTTTAATCAATTGTTTTCTAAACTGATTTAATAACGTAATATATTTTAACTAATTTGAAACCATACATTCATTTCCCACCTCATTACTTGAGGCTTGCCTGACCTGCATCATAATCTGAATGGTAAATTTTGATACTTATTTGCCAAAGGTGTTGCAGTTTCATTAAAACTGTCCGTTCGTTGATCACACTCACAAAGATCAAGTGTAATAATAACATGGCAAGCTCAGTCGAAAATATGCTCAGCGTAAACCAGGAATCATTTCTAGTAAATTATAAGACATATCATGATGGAACCGCCTAGTCAACGAACGCGTTTGTTACGCAATTATAATCAATGAAGTTCATTTGGTCAATTTTAAATAACTGGAAAGTGGAAACAAATATTGACAATCCTAATTTATGACGCGTTCCATGGGCAAATGTTATTAACGGAATCAAGTTGAATGTATGAAAACTAGGAAACTCAATTTTAAAGTAGCTGTTTTCTAACGTTGCCTACTTCGAAGAAATTCACTTTTATGCATTCCTAGAATATATTTTGTTTCTAAATTATTTTGGTATCCCTTAAATCCAGATAAATATGAGACAATATTTCATCATTAGAAATGGTAGTTTCAATAAGATTTTACTCAATGTAGCTTCTCTCAAAATCACACACACACCAATTTGGGATTGTAAAAGACATTATGAGAATTTTGAGCAATATCAGTAACTACGTCATTTCGATTTTCCCATTTTTCGAAATGGAATGGGATATCCACATGGAGTGTTATTATTCTTCAAAGAAATGATCTGGAAAATATGCTGAGTTAGTTCATATCTTTAATGAAAGTGTTACCTAATATAATGGCAGAGTTGCTGGGTCGAGTTCCAGCAAAGACACCGCGGTCGAGTGGCGGTGAGATTGGGTGCTAACCCAGCCTCCAAGTTAAGGACTGCATGTCTTTACAGGCCGCCGTGGCCGAGCGGTTAGCTTGTCCGACTGCAGTGTCAGCCTCTGGTGCTGCATGTCGCGAGTTCGAGCCTCGGCATGGACACAGCGGTCTTGTAGCGGGGAGATTGGGCACTTTCCCCTCTCTGTGTCAGCCTAACTTAGCCACCCTCCTAATAAGGGGGAAACAGCTGTATGTCTATACATACATACATGTCTTTACATACGGTAAGATTACATT
>SDVV010009131.1:0-16857 GCA_016164225.1 Gammarus roeselii
TGTATATATTTATTTTTAGATACATATAGTGCAAACAGAGAAATCAAGAGCCTTTAGCCGGGTTAAATTGTTATCTATACGAGAGAATCCAGGAAGATCTCTGAAACTTTTATTTTATTACAGCTATAACTTTGTTTTTTTTGTATTGAATCAGAGAAGTAACTTGAATTGTATTCATGTTGTAAAGAGATTGTTGCTGCAGCAATCAGCTCCAAAAAGTATTCGACTAATCTTTCCAAACTTATATGGAGGCTTTTCCACTAAATCCCTATAGGCTTAGCAGAAAATTGACCAAAATTAAATTGAAGATGATCAGGTTCAGCTTATGAAGCAACGGATACACTAAACGTAAATTTACCGGTGACTTTGATAATAGCGAGGTTAGTTTTAATGGAATTATTACGTTTGCCTAATTAGAACCCAAGTAATAGAGCTCATCGTAACGCTGATGATAAACAACTTTATTGCGAATGAATGGGTAGAGCTGAATACTCAGCCTTTGCGATTACTTCGAACAGAGACGCCGCACTGAACGTGTTGTCGGTCTCGTTGCGACTCTTCGTAATTTATCTGTGGTCATGGAAGATAACAGCGCCGACGAAGATGGGTCAACGATCAAATTTTAGTCAAGTTTTAAAGGGAATAACTGTCTCTTAGATAATTCATGTCACAAGAGGTAACAAAAGCAGACGACTTCATATTGATATGAAGCTTTTACAAAAATAGAGGTGAAGGAGTTTAGGCACACCCTGTCTGACTTTCAATTTGTCAATTAACATCAGATTACATGAACAAATATTAAAATTAATTGCAGGAATCATTTTGATATATAAACAGTTAACAATTATCCTTCTTTAAACCACAGTAAAATGATCCAATCTGGAACCTGAAACATCGCCAGCGGACATCGGCGCTCCTCTATTGGAGAAAAAGTAGTGTACCACAAAATGGTTTGTTGTATCACAAATACCTAAAAATTGCGCGGGGGATTTTTTGGCTTCCAAAATTATATTTTCGAAACGAAGTATCAAAGCCGATCACGAATAAGGTAAGTAGGCAAAATCTATTTGTGTTTTTAAGCCACATCGATAGGTCAATTATTCAATGAATGAACATCCTCGTCTATGATACGACTTTCTAAACAGACTCAGAAAACAATGATTCGCTGCAGTGAACCTGTTGTACTGTCGGATTGTTTGATTTAAATATTAATTAGTTTTCTATATTTTTGTTAAAACGATATACTAATATTCTCCACGATGGCGTAATCATTTAGTCGCTGCACTATCGTTGATATGGAACTTGCATGTGATGCACAAGTTCCTCATCAGGCAGCAGGTCCGGATTATGGGAAAATCGTTGGCTTAGTTCGAACTTTTACCACAAGCGCCCAATCGTCGTATTAATCGAATACTAAATGCATACTGAATAAGTCTGAACATCTCAGAACGGATCAGTGAAGTCTTATGGTAGTATTAGTGTTTCACAGCTATTAATGTTTTGGTAGTCAATTCATGGTTGCCTGAAGTAGCATTAAAGCGTTACTGCCTTCTAATTCATACAATTGAACGTGGACACAAATATATATATTAATATTATACAAACATGATCAGACGTTTCTGTTGAGGAGCGATTCGACGTTTTTAAGAACGTCATGTCATTTAACTTTCGGAGGTGATGTCACGAGACGGTTGTCTAATCGTTGGCAAGCCGCATATATTACTTCACACTTTTCTGTAGCAGGGCCCTCAAAGATGCACGAGATTTCGTGACCTCGAAATTCTTTTTATAATTTGTGTCGGTGTTCGTCGTATATATGCTTGTAGCTTGGAATTTCGATTTGCATCCCCTCTCCGCTTGGGGGAGCATATGCAGAAATGAAACGCAAAGTGGGATACAATATACACAACTGTCAATACAGGGTTGGGTACAACAACAGCAAAACAGTAATCCAACCGACGACTTACAGGAATCACCTGACATAGGTCGCCCAAATAGAAATCGATCACCGTTGATATATCCCGTTTCTGCATGAAATATTTCTTCACAGACCACGCCTTGTCCAATGTCGATTCGACGAATAAGTTTAGATACCAATTTGAGTTGGGATTATGTAATAGAAGTAATATTAAAATAATAGGCGGACGTCGTGATAGGTTTAGATACAGTCAGATATGAATGCAAGGCCGAATCTCCCAGAAAAGGGGGATCTACTGCAAGACGCACACACAGTTCTTTCATGCACGCACACAGTGGAACAATTCAAACACTGCACCACACTGGCGGCACCACGCTAGACAGTAAACACAGATTTAGTAACCTCACCAACTATTTGACTATTGTTACTCCAGTTACCTTCAGCCAAACTGTGGCAATCAGTCGCAAGACCGGGTCGCTATACCTGGCGCTAACTTCTTTTATAGCGAACGTCAGATCAGTTTATTTCATCTCCGTCAACTGTCATATCAGCCACAAGTTGTTCCAACTACCTAACTAAGGTACCATTTTTTAATAGCGAACAATCATGGCATTCCTCACTCAGAGCAGCCGCTGGCATATCCGCCACTGTCATATCAGTCACGAGTTGTATCATTTTGTTGGTTATCACTTTAATGAAACTTTTCCTACCAATCATAACTTAATCTAGGCGTACGTGTTTCTAACACGCGGGGCAAAGCTATGTGTTTCTAACCCGCGGGGTAAACGTACGTAATATTCTAGGGTACGGAATGCCGTTTTTTTAGCGGTTATGACTGTGTCCGGTTATTGAAATGGCGCAAATGCGCGTGGGCTGAAACATTGTTTAGCGCGAAAGCACGTGTGATGAACGATTTTCAGCGGCTATGACAGTGTCCGGCGATCGCCGAGCTGAAGTGAAGTGGCGCTAGTGCGCGGCGGACACAATTACATTCCAAACAAGACCCGGCGGAGTGCTCAACGTTCTGCTTCAAATACAAGCACCATGACTCTCCAGGGTAAAATATACGCAAAATTATTATGAATTTAGTCCAACAATTCCACTTACCAAGTGTCCACTCCGCTGCCGCTACTGCCGTGTTTTGCCTCAGTAGGGCGGCTGGGGCACCAAACTGGCCTCAATAATATTGAATTGCAGGACTATTTCACTGCTCATTGAGCTTCATTTTTAGAGGGAACGCTTTGCTGGGTAAAATTGCGGAGTGGTGTTGATAGGAATAATTCTTCCAAATCGCTGTGTATATATAATAACTTTTCTTATGCGATAACTAAGTGTCAGAATACGCGTTACCACAAGGCTGAAGTGATCGGCGTTGGTTGAACCATGATCATATTTCTAAACACAGCTGAATAAATATCGGAAGTGGTTTTTTATATTCCAAAAATATACATGCCAAACAATAATTATTGCCGCTAATACCAATGCATATATTTTACCATCAGAAATCGAACACTTCAGCAGATATGATTTTCAATATATGAAAAAAAATACTCAGGCACTGACTGTACGGTGTTGTTGAGGTCGCAACCCGTCAGCCTTCTATTGCCGGCTGCCAGCATTAGGGACTTTTATGGCAGCTTAATAGTCCATTTTGCGAGTGTTACGTCGCTGCCTCACCAGCATGACAATATGGAGCAGCTGCGGCGCGAATGAAGCTGAATAATTCAGATTTGTGAACAAGCAGGGATATATTCTTTGTCCGCTGCAACTGGGACGCTTCAATTTGTGTGCAAGCTATATATCATGAATTGTTCAATATCAATATTTTTGAATGAATAAAAGGTCTGCAATCAATAGAATATTGTTTCATGGGAAAATAAATTATTTTCTAGGAAGACTAGCGTTCCACAGATTTCGGGCATGGATCTGCCTGTGCAATTTCTTTAAATGGCACGTATAATTATTAGGTTTCATAGTGTTATAACATTTTAATTTGCTGATATCTTATATTGCAGATTTAATAATAATTGTTAAACGGCTTACATGTCAATTGCATTCTGGTTGAATGTAGGAAGATGCATTGAACGTGCATCAAAAGAAGCAGCAGATTCAATTTTTTGAATCAATACATGCCAGCCCATGATTATGTCGATGCAAATAGAACGAACCAGATGTTACGATGATAATACACTGATGTTCTGAGGGTATTTAGTTGAGATAGCTGACACAAGGCAGCAGCAATGATCTGGATAGGATTATCCACAGTCCTCTACATTAACAACAGAGAAGTAGGCGCATTGACTCTCTGGAATCCGTGCATAATAAGCAGCATGAAGCGTACATGGCACCGAAACCAGATCTATGCATGGTCCCGTGTTGTGCCAAACACATTAATTTAACCCCTTCACTTCACTCACCGTGCAAAAATACGATTATATTTTGAATACCTCATTCATATTTCGTGATATAATCCGATTTTTTTCGTGCTTGGCAAGTTCTCAACTGATATCGAACCGTTCGATATTTAAGGGAATCGACCAGGATTTTTATGTTATGTGTATTTTAGGGTAGGGTGAATTTAATCACTCCGATGGAACAATATGTTTTTCTTTATTTAAGAAGTAAAACCTTTACGTGCAACAACATTTCCAACATTTTCAAAAAGTTTGCAAAATTATTGACGAAAAATATTAGTTCTTAGAAACCATATCTTACCTGCTGCCCCGAGTAACCGAAGTTGCCCATTATGACAACTCGCGTTATAGTGAAGAAAGATACAGGTAATTTAAAATAATAGACCGAGTGTCGTTTCAGTGAAGAAACAAAGGGATTAATTTAAATGGATTAATTCGAAGAAACCATATCCTACCTGAAGTTTACAAAAACCGAAGTAGCCCCGTGTGATATTTCGCGTTAGAAAGAAGAGTAATTCGAAGTAGCGATCAAGTATCCACCTATGATACAAGATTTAGGCATCATTAATAAGAAGCTTACGATTTATATAACTATAAAAGATTTCACACGCCAACCATTTCAAGAAACTCCTTCACCCCTCATCACACAACAAATTTAACCACAAGGCCATGCATGAATCTGTCCAAGGGAATATACAGTTGAGGCAAAACCCTAAATGTTAGTTGTACTTATCCATACTGAAGGCAACGGGGACACTCGGTTACAGGAGGCCTATCGCCAAATCGTGCGGAACAGCATGGGGCCGCGTGAAGGTCATCCCCGTCCAGGCCTGAATGGCCAATTTATTTGTGATGAAACTGCTTGATTGGCCAGAAGGACGCGTTTACAACAGCACACTCAGCACTGTCCAGACAGACACCAAATAAAAACTTTATATCAAAACAAAGACGACAAATTATGACTTTTATATACGTCTAACACAGTCTTTATCGACAACAAATCACAATTTTTATTATGAGTATTTAACAAGGAAATGACATATTATACACAACTACACGTAGCACGACAGCCTACCACAATCATTTCCCTGGGTCACCGAACGTTCTGAGCTCTGCGATGTCACTGTATTTTATAAAAGGCTTTTAATCGGAAGAGAACCCGCACTGGTGTCCTAGCCGGCATATCCATCTGGGCATGCATTACAGGAAGCTCTGTAATAATATGTGTAAATCAATTGACCTTTCACCAACTCTATAGAAGAAGGTAGTGCGCAGAATAGGGGTTGGCCCTCTGCTCACTGGGTTTCCTGTAATAGCATAGTATAATACCCTCCAATGCTACACATGCTATGCCTCAAACCACCGGAAATGGACCTCCAAAAATGGATTTAGGACTGCACTCTGCTGCCTCTCCAACTTAGCCGAGACCATTTGTAATGCCTATGATTGATATGCTGTGAAAATAACACTTTAGATGTGCCAATGGATGGTTGTTTCCTGCACATAACAACTCATCTATCTTCTACACACATGCTACCTCCCGGTATGGGACGGGAAATGTGTAGAGCAGATTCATTTGTGGACATAACTTCAGTCATGCACCGCACCCCTGCCGACTTGCCGGCGATACACAGCGCTTTTACCGACTTCCGTCGATTTTTAATATATCTCGTCTTGTAAGACTCACTTTATATCAATACCTCCCCTTCAGCTGAAATTTCTTCACTTCACCAAAAGGGGAAAAATTTCCCTCAAAAATTCACATATACATCCTAGACATCTCACATTTTTTCCCACGCTTGCGTAATGTTTCCTTCCTTCTTGCTATGTTCTATAAAGTGTTGGTCATCAAAGAAAGCTTGACTACCTCGTGACACTAATCATAGGATCGTAAACTATTACAACCCATGTACGTCTGAATGGGGAAGCCCTTGCACAGCTTACTTTACCGGTGACGGTTCGACATATTTCCATGTTACTCCGTTCAATAATCGGTACGGTAATAGTATCAAATCAAAGTCAACACTGTCCATAGAGACACTTTATATCGTAACAAAGACGACAAATTATAACTTTCAAATACGTTTATGACATTCTTTATAGACAACAAATCTCAATTTCTATAATGAGTATTTAACAAGGAATGACACTTTATACACAACTACACGTAGTACGACAGCCTACCACCATCACTTCCCAGGGTCACCGAACGTTCTGAGCTCTTCGATGTCACTGTATTTCATATGAGACGTTTAACCGAAAGAGAGCCCGCACTGATGTCCTAGCCCGCACATATGAATTACCGGAAGCCCTATAATTATATGTGCAACATAACTACAAATCAATTGTCCTTTCACCAACTTTATAGAAGAAGGTAGTGCGCAAAGTAGCAGTTGGCCCTTTGCTCACTTGGTTCCCCATACTACCATAATATAATACCCTCCAATGCTACACGTGCTATGCCTCAATCAAATAATAAATCTTTACTATCACATACACGATGCAAGGCTATTACCTAATTTCTTCTCACAACTACATAAATGCATCTCGCGTTTGATCCAGCCGCCGGAAATGGATCTCCAAAAGTACCTTCAATACTGCACCATGCTGCCTTTCCAAATTTGCCTTGACAATTTGTTAGGCCTATTACTGATGTGCTGTGGAAATAACACTTTATATATGCTCATGAATAGGTGTAACTGCACATAACAACTCAGCTATGCTCCACACACATACTACCTTCCGGGTTGGGACAGGAAATGCGTAGAGCGGATGCATTTGTGAACATAACAACTTCAGCTATGCACCGCACCTCTGCCGACTTGCCGGCTATACACAGCGCTTCATCTGACTCCTGTCAACTTCTATGTTATAGGTGGTGGGCGTTTCGCCCGCGCAGATACTTGGGAATTTACAATTTGCTCGTATTTCTATAACTAGGCTGAACGCGGTATGGCCCGACGTGTTCTTACACGACGAGTCTCTGTAGTTAAACATACCCGAATGCCTGAAGTTGCTATTGGTTACATTATCTACATCTGGGAAGTTTAGAATATTAGCTTCCGTTCATATGTGAAGTATTTTTGTGTTTTTGTTAGTCGTATTTTTTGTTCCCTTTATAGTGACCCTGAAGTGGATTTTACATGCGCCTCAGGTTATATCTGAATGCAGTTTCATTGCGGTTTATCTGCTGCTCCCCGTTGTGTTCTGCGTCATTCCCTTAGTCAGTTGGGCCGCCGTCCAGTGAGTCCGTTTTCTTTTCGTTTTGTTGGAGGGGAAAAGGGTCGTTTCTGATTTGAGCGTACTTGCATCGATGAAGCTGCACCTATTGCTCTCGCAACTTTTTGGACATATGCTTAATGCGCGCGTGGGTTCATGTTAATTCCAGCACGTGGTATGATTCGATATATTTTGGAGGCCCTTGGTTGTCATGATCTGCATCCTGTCTCTCATTTCGGACAAACACTAACATCCCCGGTTGCAACTTTTTGTTATTCACGAATTTCTCTCGCCATTTGGCAATCCTTGTGTACGTCTGCTGGATTATTCTTCTGACTACCACGAACGCCGAATACATGCCCGCCGTCATTTCTGCTGCGTAATTCTCCCCCATGGTAAAATTCATCATTGAGGGGGTAAACAAGTTGTTGAATGGCATGTACGCGTCGCAGCTAAAGAATAGGTAGAAAGGTGTTATTTTCACCACCGTGTGTTACGCGGAATTCATAGTCAGTGTGTCGTGTGGGTGATTTTTTCCCATGACATTTGATCGTCCATAGCCATTTGCGATAGGAAATTTTTCAGGGTGCGATGTGCCACTTCGACAACTCCGTACCCTTGAGGGTTAAATGCTGTCGTGGTTCAACTTATTGTTTCGAGTCTCTTATACACATCTTGAAACTGTTCGGACGTCACCTCGGTCCCTAGGTCTAAAACAAAGTTCTGAATGGTTCCCCATGTGATCACGAATTTAAAACGTTGCAGTAACCCTCGTGACCTATAGGTATCTTCGTCAGGTCTACGCCCACGCGTTCCAAAGGTCTTGTCATTTCGGGAACTCAACCATGTGTGGAACAATCCTGCTGTGAGGCTTGCGTCGAGAACACAGCAAACACGTTTTTTATATAATTTTTTTATATCATCAATCATGATCAGCCAGTAATATTGACCGCATGTGCGTATCGGTGTACGCAGGCTGCCCTGTTGTCCTCCTATCTCCTAGTCGTGCACCATGGTCAGAGCGTATTTCTTTAGTGACGCCGGAATGACGATCGTTTCGTATGTTTTGTGAGGTTTCCTTAAGACCACTCGTTTCGTGAGTAAACCTTCTTCAACGAAGCATACTGAGTTAGTCGCTCATTTGGGGATATCCTCGTCTGCCTCTCCGCCGAGGAACCTTCAAATCGAACCCCATGTATCGTCTTGATCTTGTTCGACGGTTACATTGTCTCCTGTTAGTTTTCCCTGAGCGACCGCGGTGCTAACTTCTTCGGCTTCGATCTCTTCGGTGGCGACAAATTTTTTTTTTGCTTTATCCGCTGTATCCTCGTCCGGGTAAGGGCTTTTGGATAGAGAGTCGGGTACATGGTGTAGGCTGCGCTCCTTGTATTCCACATCATAAGAGTACCGGCTTAGGCTTAGGGCCACCCTGCCTGACGATTATTGTTACTGTTTTGAAACTGGAAAATTGATCCGTTATCACCTTGACCTTACGTTCAGCCAAGTACGGATGAAACTGCCTCACGTTGTCAACAACCGCGAGCGCTTCTATTTCGATGACTGCGTACATTTTTTCTGCGGCTGCAATGGCCACTAGTGATGCGTCTGTATTCAATAAGAAGTCCTTGGTCTAGTCTTGAGGTCGGAACACTGGGTCATTGGTCATTTTGTCCTTTAGTGTTAAAAAAACGCTCTCCTGTTCTTCCGTCCACACGAACTTGATATTTTTCTTGATCAGGTGGGTTAATGGCTCTGCCATTTCCGAACATTTTGGAATAAACCGGCCGCAGAACCCCACCATTCCTAGAAAATGCTTGATTTATCTTGCAGTAGTGGGTCTAGGGTATTTTTGCCTGGACTCGATGTTGGTTTTGGTAGGCCGGGCCCCGTCTCGATCAATTTCGTGCCCTAAGAATTTTACTTGGGCTTTAAGGAAAACGCTTTTTTTAAATCCGATTCCATTGCTTTCAAGATCTCCTCTAAGCGTTCGAGGTGTTCCTCCACAGTCTCCGCGTACATGCTGATGTCGTCTTGGAAGGCCATCGCGTAGTTTACCAGTCGGAGATGTCGCTTCAAGATGACGCACGCCGTCCTGTGGTATTTAAAGCCGCTTGCCGACGCTCCCATAAGCATGCGCAGGTACGTAAAGAATCGCTAGATTGAAGATGATTGAAGGAGATAGAGGATAGAGATAGTGAAGGAGAGTCAAGATGAATAAAGAAGACAGCAGGATTGTCCCACACTTGGTTAAAGTTCCCCGAAATGACAAGACCTTTGGAATGCGTGGGCGTAGCCTGACGAAGCTACCTGTAGGTCACGAGGGTTACTGCTACGTTTTAAATTCGTGATCACATGGGGAACCATTGAGAACTTTGTTTTAGACCTAGGGACCGAGGTGACGTCCGCACAGTTTCAAGATGTGTACAAGAGACTCGAAACAATAAGTTGAACCACGACAGCATTTAACCCTCAAGGGAACGGAGCTGTCGAAGTGGCACATAGCACCCTGAAAAATTTCCTAGCGCAAATGGCCATGGACGATCAAATGTCAAGGGAAAGAAAATATCCCACACGACACACTGACTATGAATTTCGCGTAACACACGGTGGTGAAAATAACACCTTTCTACCTATTCTTTAGCTGCGACGCGTACATCCCATTCAATAACTTGTTCACCCCTACAATGATCGATTTTACCATGGGGGAGAAGTACGCAGCAGAAATGACGGCGGGCATGTATTCGGCGATCGTGGTAGTCAGAAGACTAATCCAGCAGGTGTACACAAGGATTGCCAAAAGGCGAGAGAAATTCGTGAATAACAAAAAGTTGCAACCGGGATGTTAGTGCTTGTCCGAAATGAGAGACAGGATGCAGATCATGACAACCAAGGGCCTCCGAAATACATCGGATCATTCCACGTGCTGGAATTAACACGAACCCACGCGCGCATTAAGCATCTGTCCAAAAAGTCTCGAGAGCAATAGGTGCAGCTTCATCGATGCAAGTACGCTCAAATCAGAAACGACCCTTTTCCCCTCCAACAAAACGAAGAGAAAACGGACTCACTGGACGGCGGCCCAACTGACGAAAGGAATGACGCAGAACACAACGGGGAGCAGCAAATAAACCGCAATGAAACTGCATTCAGATATAACCTGAGGCGCATGTAAAATCCACTTCAGGGTGACTATAAAGGGAACAAAGAATGCGACTAACAGGAACACAAAAATACTTCACATATGAACGGAAGCCAATCCTCTAAATTTCCCAAATGTAGATAATGTAACCAATAGCAACTTTAATGTAACCGCTCTATCATTTCCTGTCCCAACCCGGAAGGTAGTATGTGTGTGGAGCATAGCTGATTTGTTATGTGCTGGACACATCCATTCATGAGCATATATAAAGTGTTATTTCCACAGCACATCAGTAATAGGCCTAACAAATTGTCAAGGCTAATTTGGAAAGACAGCATGGTGCAGTATTGAAGGTACTTTTGGAGATCCATTTCCGGCGGCTGGATCAAACGCGAGATGCATTTATGTAGTTGTGTGAAGTAATTAGGTAATAGCATTGCATCGTGCATGTGTTAGTAAAGATTTATTATTCGATTGAGACATAGCACGTGTAGCGTTGGAGGGTATTATATTATGGTATTACGGGGAACCAAGTGAGCAAAGGGCCAACTGCTACTTTGCGCACTACCTTCTTCTATAAAGTTGGTGAAAGGACAGTTGATTTGTAGTGGTGTTACACATATAATTATAGGGTTTCCGGTAATTCATGCCTAGACGGTATGTGCCGGGTAGGACATCAGTGCGGGCTCCCTTTCGGTTAAACGCTTCAGATGAAATACAGTGACATCGAAGAGCTCAGAACGTTCGGTGACTCTGGGAAGTGATGGTGTTAGGCTGTCGTATTACGTGTAGTTGTGTATAAAGTGTCATTTCCTTGTTAAATACTTATTATAGAAATTGTGATTTGTTGTCTATAAAGAGTCTTAAACGTATTTGAAAGTTATAATTTGTCGTCTTTGTTACGATATAAAGTGTCTTTATGGACAGTGTTGACTTTGCTTCGATCCTATTACCGTACCGATTATTGAACGGAGTAACATGGAAATATGTCGAAACGTCACAGGTAAAGTAAGCTGTGCAAGGGCTTCCCCATTCAGACGTACATGGGTTTTAAAAGCTTATGATCCTATGATTAGTGTCACGATGTAGTCAAGCTTTCTTCGTTTCTTCGATAACCAACACTTTATAAAACATAGCAAGAAGGAAGGAAACATCACGCAAGCGTGGGAAAAAATGTGGGATGTGTAGGATGCATATGTGGATTTTTGAGGGAAATTTCTCCCCTTTTGGTGAAGTGAAGAAATTTCAGCGGAAGGGGGAGGTATTGATATGAAGTGAGTCTTACAAGGCGAGAAATATTAAAAGTCGACGGAAGTCGGTAGAAGCGCTGTGTATAGCCGGCAAGTCGGCAGGGGTGCGGTGCATGACTGAAGTTGTTATGTCCACATATGAATCTGCTCTACGCATTTCCTGTCCCATACCGGGAGGTAGCATGTGTGTAGAACATAGATGAGTTGTTATGTGCAGGAAACATCCATCCATTAGCACATCTAAAGTGTTATTTTCACAGCATAGAAATCATAGGCATTACAAATGGTCTCGGCTAAGTTGGAGAGGCAGCAGAGTGCAGTCCTAAATCCATTTTTGGAGGTCCATTTCTGGCGGTTTGAGGCACAGCATGAGTAGCATTGGAGGGTATTATACTATGCTATTACGAGAAACCAAGTGAGCAAAGGGCCAACCCTTACTCTGCGCACTACCTTCTTCTATAGAGTTGGTGAAAGGTCAATTGATTTACACATATTATTACAGGGCTAGCTGTAATGCATGCCCAGATGGATATGCCGGCTAGGACACCAGTGCGGGCTCTCTTCCGATTAAAAGCCTTATATAAAATACAGTGACATCGCAGAGCTCAGAACGTTCGGTGACCTAGGGAAATGATTGTGGTAGGCTGTCGTGCTACGTGTAGTTGTGTATAATATGTCATTTCCTTGTTAAATACTCATAATAAAAAATGTAATTTGTTGTCGACAAAGACTTTGTTAGACGTATATAAAAGTCATAATTTGTCGTCTTTGTTTTGATATAAAGTTTTTATTTGGTGTCTGTCTGGACAGTGCTGAGTGTGCTGTTGCAAACGCGTCCTTCGGGCCAATCAAGCAGTTTCATCACAAATAATTTGGCCATTCAGGCCTGGACGGGGATGACCTTCACGCGGCCCCATGCTGTTCCGCACGATTTGGCGATAGGCCTCCTGTAACCGAGTGTCCCCGTTGCCTGCAGTATGGATAAGTACAACTAACATTTAAGATTTTGCCACAACTGTATATTCCCTTAGACAGATCCATGCATGGCCTTGTGGTTAAATTTGTTGTGTGATGAGGGGTGAAGGAGTTTCTTGAAATGGTTGGCATGTAAAATCGTTTATATGTATATAAATCGTAAGCTTCTCATTAATGATGCTTCAATCATGTATTATAGGTGGATACTTGATCGCTACTTCGAATTCCTCTTCTTTCTAACGCGAAATGTCACACGGGGCTACTTCGGTTTTTTTAAACTTCAGGTAGGATATGGTTTCTTTAAATTAATCCATTTAAATTAATCCCTAGGTTTCTTCACTGAAACGACACTCGGTCTTTTATTTTAAATTACCTGTATCTTTCTTCACTATAACGCGAGTTGTCATAATGGGCAACTTCGGTTACTCGGGGCAGCAGGTAAGATATGGTTTCTATGAACTAATATTTTTCGTCAAAAATTTTGCAAACTTTTTGAAAATGTTGAAAATGTTGTTGCACGTAAAGGTTTTACTTCTTAAATGAAGAAAACCATATTGTTCCATCGGAGTGATTAAATTCACCCTACCCTAAAATACACATAACATAAAAATCCTGGTCGATTCCCTAAAATATTGAACGGTTCGATATCAGTTGAGAACTTGCCAAGCACGAAAAAATTCGGAGGTTTAATTACAATGGGGAACATAGCAATAAACAGTCTATAACTGTTTACATACATAATTCGTGTAGTTAAGCATTTTAAACATGCAATCCAATTGGTAAAACGTACATGTAACATATAATCGAATAATTTTATATATATGCGAGACGAGAATCTGTGATTTCCTGAAAGGCACTCAATCTCTAATCTGGCGAACAAAATATTCTTATTCTTCCACACATCGTAGGGCAAACAGATTATTATATAAACACACATCTTTCTATAATAGCGAAGACAGATGCCCCAGCGTATAAAAAAAAGTTGTGCGATCACAATGCAATGGTAATGTATTTAGCCCAAGGCTAGATTCATTATAGCCACGGGCTATATTCATTGGCGAGATAAGGCTAAACCCGTTTTCTTTACGTCATAAATACAATTTGAAGTTGCAGCAGAGCTGACGTAAATTGACATCTCACTTGTAATGGAACGAAACTTTATTCATAAACATCTATTTTACGTTATCAAAGTTATTTAACAAATTTACTTGTGTCACACAAACCACCACGAGAATTCGGTAGTTCGACTTTTCTGATAATTCATTTTTCTTTCGTTTCCCGCTAACTCCTTCCAAACTCTATTGAACTGTTCTCTCGCGGCCACTGACCCAATTACATTCCAAACAAAACCCGGCGGAGTGCTCAACGCTCTGTTCCAAATGCAAACGTTTTAAGACAATTGGAGTATAATATACGCAAAATTATCATGAATTTAGTTCAACAATTCCATTTACCAAGCGTTCACTCCTGCGCCGGTACTGTCGTGATTTGCTTCAGAAGTGCGGCTGTGGCACTAAACCGGGCTCAAAAATACTGAACTAAAAGACCCATTTCACGGCTAGTTAAGTTTTATTTTAAAGCGGAACGCATTGTTGGGACAAATGGCGGGATAGTGTTCCTACGACTAATTCCTCCGAATCACTGTCAATAGAATAATTTACTTATGCGATCACAAGTTGTTACAATACGCGGTGGAAATGACCGGCGACGGTTGAGCCAAAGTGATTTTCTTAGCAACTAAGATAAATACGATCGAAAGATCGTCACAGTACATCACATCGGGAGTAGTTTTTAATACGTCAGAAAAACACAAGACAAACAATAATTAGCTCCGCTAGTATCAATGAACCATTTAACCACCAGAAATCGAACACTTCAGCAGATATTATTTTAAATATCTGAAAAATACCTCTGGCACTGACTGCCTGGTGTTGTTGAGGTCGCAACTCCTTAGCCCTTTAGTGTCGGCTGCCAGCATTAGGGACTTTTATGACGACCTAATAGCCCATTATGCGAGTGTTGCGTCGCTGCCTCACGAGCATGACAATATGGAGCAGCTGCGGCGCAAGTGAAGCTGAATATAGAGAATTGTTTTATTTCAGAGATGTACATATTCACTGTCCATTGCAACGAGGACGCTTCTATTTGTGTGCAAAGCTAAGCATGATGAAGTGATCTATATGAACATTTTGGATGAATAAAAGCTCTGTATTAAATTGTATAATATTCCAAGGAAAATTTAGTTATTTTCTCTGCAGAATAACGTACCACCTTTTTCGGGCATGGATCTGTCCATGCAATTTCTTGAAATGTTGACTATAATTATTAAGTTACCTATATAGTGTTATATCGTTCCAATTTACCAATGTCTTATATTCCGAATTTACCAACAATTTTTATGCACTTTACATGTTGATTGCATTTAGGTTGAATGTAATTCGTGTGTCAACTAAGGAAAACGCGAATCTTGACATTGCCTTTCCAACTATTAAAAAAAAATGAGTACTCGGCTACCATAAAATAGTAAAAAAATATGTACATATAAGTATGTAAAACACAGCGGGAACATGCACTAAACGTACAGCAAAAAATAGGAGCGGAGTCAATATTTTGAATCTATACATACCAGCCCTCGAAAATGTCGATGCAAATAGAACTGATGAAATGTTACGATTATATTAAAATAATTTTTTACAGGTACTTCGTCAGGACAACTTTCTCAAAAGAATAGCAAAGATCTGGTTTACATTAACAGCAGAGAAGTAGGCGCATTTACTCGTGTTGGGCTCAACATATTCATAAATCATTTCACTCACCGTGCAAAAACACCGGTCTGCTTTGATCACCTCATTTATAATTCATAATATCGTCGTAAGTGGTAACATTTTACTGAATAGTTTGGTCCTGCCAAATCCTTAGTTGATATCGAATCATTATATTTTAGTGGGGAATCGACCAGGATGGCTAGGTTATATATATTTTAGGGTAGGGTAAATAGAATCACTTTGATGGGTCAAAATGGTGTTACTCATTTAGGAAAGTAAATCCTTTGCATACAACAAACTGTAGTTTCCGATTTCCAAAAAAATGCTAAAAAAAATAGGAAAAATATTCAATCGCAAAAAACAAATCTTAACTACTGTTTCCAGTAACCAAAGTCACCCATTATGACAATTCACCTTTTAGTGGAGAAAGATTGGGGTTGGTTCAAGAAGGCAGCCTAATATCGTTCAGTGAAGAAACACTAGTCTGTTCCCACTGATGTACAAAATTTCCGTACTGCGCACGTTGTTGCTCCGAGCCTACGCCATCACCAGCTCATGAGTAGATACAATGACTGCAAGACGTGCCCTGAGCGATTCGGACAATGTTAGGGTTAGAATGTATCTAATTACTTTGGGTGTCCGTCTTAGCCTCTATATTACTCGGACATTATAAGTATTAATCACTTTTGGGTCAGGTTAATTACTTTTGGAACAACTTAATTACTTTTGGGGACCTTAGCTCATCGTGAGTCAGATAAGAGGCCAAAGAGACATACGGCTAGCTTGCGGCTCGCTAACGGCTGGCTTACGGCTGGCTCAAGGCTGGCTTACAGGCGGCGCAAACAGACGGTTCTAGATTGGTAAGGTTTATGTTTTGAACATTTTTATTTATTTGAATTAGTAATTTTTAATGTGTTTATATGTGTTTTTTATCCATTAGATGAATGTATTGGGGTACGCTTGGTTCCTTTCACTTGCTCATCATATATATTTCACTTGCTCATCATATATATGTATAACACATTTCTGGTGGGGTGGGGTGCGGAAGGGGACCCCCTAGAAAAAAAGTTGGATGCGCTCTGGAAAATTATATGAGATTGCTCATACCTGTTATTTGTATTGCTAACATCATTTCCGTGGCATGATTACTATGATTGAGTGTTTATATCCTTTTATA
>SDVV010009132.1:0-16856 GCA_016164225.1 Gammarus roeselii
AAGCTGTCCATCCATTCATCAGAATGAGTCACCCGTTAGCCGCCTGTCTAACTCCGGCCGTCCCCCTTCCGCTTTGCCCCCCTCCACGTCCGTTAGCTGACTCGGGCACCAACCAGTTCCGGTACCATACGCCCCCCCCCGCCCCCCATTTCTGCGCGAACCCCCGTACGGGTGCTCGAGTCAAGTAGCATGAGTTGCACCCTACCCCGCCCACCAAAAGTAACTCTATTAACGCCTATGTATAATCCTTCAGTAGGCGTTCCGTCGTTATATATACTACTCTCAGGGGTCTTACCATTTTCTGTTGATAAGGCGCTGGTGCAGAATGTTTCAATATGTGCCAGCCTCGTTAGTGTTTTTCTTTCGGTTGAGGAATGGATTTGAGGCTCAGTATCGTATGGATTAGTGGGAGGCAAGGAACCCGTTTGGGAGGAACAGGGGGAGGGAGATAAAGAGCTCGGCATCGTTGGGGACCCGCCAGTTGAGCTACCCGGTGGAAAATGATAGACTTCTCCTTATCGAATTTTGCAGGATAGGCGCTGACCGTCTGAGTTTGTGGACAATACTGCAGTTCTATGTTTATAGTCATATTGGTGCTGGTGCATCTTGTGCTTCTGTGTTATCTAAGTCCCTGTTATTCTTGACACATACGCATCTCTCTAACGAGTCATTGTAATAGGGGCAGCAGGATTTGTTTTTGTTAGAGATGTGGCGAACGGGCGTCCTTTCTTTCATTCAAGGTTCAGTGTCAAAGATGGGATTACCGCAGTGAAATGAAGTACTTATTCGATAGCTTATAGAAGTTTGAAGAGCATCGTACTACATTCTCATTTCTCATTCGGGTATTGACTACGTAGATGATCAGACAATTTTTAGCTATCGGGAAGGCTTCGTGAAATAATTATTCAGGGAGCAGCCATCTACAATTCCTAAATTAGGTAGGTGCTGCCACTATGATGATAAACCGATTTGTGCTACTAGTATGTTAAGGAAATTTAATTCGCAATGTGAATCTGTGAAGGAACCATATCCAAAATTTCAATTCAATGCGAATATGTCAATACGAAACAGTAGCGAGTGGTCCGTTTTCTTAGTTTAAAATGTACGTAATGAATTATCTGCAATCCGTAAGATTGATAGGCTTGTACTATAAATTACAATTTATTTAGGGAAACTGAATTAATCCTGATCCTGAAACTGCTCACGCATTGTAGGAACATAAAAAATAACAATCATGAACAAAAAACGTGTGAGACAGAGATAAATTATATCAAAAATCTTTGAAAACATGGTGAGTATATTCAAACTTTTCAAAGCTTCACCACCTAATCGATACATAATTATAAAATTGAAATTCCATGTGTAAGAAACACACACATAAAAGCCATAATTCAGAAACGAAAGATTGACCAACATTTCAACATGAATATGAGATTAATTTTAACAGCCCAATTCCAGTTCGATTATTCAGTTAACTATAAGTGCTTTTGAGACCAACACGGGAAGAAAAAATTTACCCATAAGCTGAGTGAAGTTGCAAGGAAACACAAACAAAAAATGTCGACTCGATACGAATGTGTCACTATAAACCTCTTGCAACTGGCCGATTATCTTAGTGTAAAAAGTACATAATAAGGGAACTGAAATCCTTAAATCGACCGGCTTTTATTTTGGTGTTCAATTTGATCAAGAAACGGGAATAAACATAAGCCAAAATATTGATGACGCGTTGAACTAATACAAAAATAACTACATAGTTATGAGCGAAACTGTGTGTATATTGAAGAAAGATTTCCGATCATTTGATCATCTCGCCAGCATAACTAAATTAGGTACGCTGTCACCTTGAATTAAACATTTTTTATGTATGAGGAATATGTCTAAAATGTACTACGCTTCACCATCTAATCACCACACAATTGTTAAATGACTCCGTTTAACCATCTCATCACGCAACAAAAATTAAAAGGAGAGGACTAAAAGAAAGAAAGACAACTGTCTCAGCATAAATTGAAAACAAATGTTAGTCACTACCACTATTGCTACTTGAAAGTTTCATTACTATAAAGACCAATAAGGATGGGTCCATTTCAACTGGGAAGAGGGAGGGCGGACTTCATGGGTCTGAAGACGCTGGCCGACGGCACTTCTCGCACATGACAGGGCAACGTTCACGGTTAAGGAAATGATGCATGCCTGTAAAATGTCAACATGAGTTCACACGGCAGACGAAAATTTATATTTTCTCATCTGCAAATGATAAAGTACATTTGCCGGTAACACGAATGTCTTGGAAAAATATGTGATAAAAGATTTTCAAATAGTGAAAAAAGCAATGAAAGCTTTTCAATTGAAATGGTTTCATATAGGAATTTTTGGACATGGTCCTGAGGACATTAGGGAAGGATACAACTTCGTCAAGAAGGTGTGTTCTCGGATTAGGACCTGATCGCTAAAGGCACTGGGCAGACAATGATCTGAGGGACATTTATTCGGCCAAGGGTAGAGGTATGCCAGCCAACCGCTCACAAGCGTCGGCCAGCATAGCTCACAGCAACACTCGAATGTAATCTACAGTTAAAGTTCAAATATATTCAGCTTAAAATACACTCTACAAGGCCTTTAAAGACTTCACTAAAAATCAGTGTGTAGTGAAGTGTTTCCCAATCATCTTACCAACACTTTTAAAAATCCCCTGCCAGTCCGTGCAGCCTATGGTACAATTAAAGCAGGAGCAAGCTCCGACACATCCTTTCTCGTCAACGCCGTGTGTAGAATGATCACAGCACGAAACACTTAGATGCTAAATTCACAACAATTATCTCAGTCATAAATTTGACTTTTTTTCAATTGACTTCATTTGCCGTTGATGGCCGCTGAACCTTCAGCTTGCAACTGTTGCTCATTCCCTAGCAATCCCATTTCAATTGTAATTGCACATTAGTTCCTGATAAACGAAATCATTTGACCTCGAACAAGTTGCAGTCTCCAGCAGAGAGTAGATAAAAATGTGGCTACTAAGCGGGGGCCACTAAACATAGGCCGTTAGGCATAGGCCGCTGAACATTGGTTGGTAAACATGTGTCGTTGAACAAAAGCAGCTAAACATGAGCCGCTAAACTTGAGCCGCTAAACATAGGCTGCCAAACACGTACCGCTAAACATGGACCGCTAAACACGGTCCGCTAAACACCGGCCAAATGACATATTTAGCTAAACAGGGTCCTCTAAACACGGCTGCTGAAAATGGGCTGCTAAACATATGCCGCTAAACATGGGTCGCTGAGCAACGGCAGCTGAACATGGCTGATAAACATGGGTGGTTAAACATGGGCCGCTAGAACTTGGGTTGCTAAACATGGGCCACTGAACATAGCCTGGATCAAGGGAAGCTTCTCGAGTTGCGAGATGAACAACATCATTACGCAAGCTTTCCCTGCCAGTCTGCTAGTTTTGTTGATATTGTCGTTTCAGTTTCATTTTCTGCAACCGTTCCAATTAAATAATTTTAAAAATGTGTTCCTACACATCACTTGAAGTACAACACTCCCCCATACATTATTTGTCTTCTGCGTAACTTTAAGCCTCACTCTTTCGATCTCGGGATTATGTTATCGCGTTTCATACGAGGTGCATAAGAGATTTTACTTCCCATCGAAATTCTGATTTCCTTTTATATCCATGGAATAGGGTTCACTCAATAATGTGGTGGAAATTTAAAGCGGCAAAAATTATAGAAAAAATCAGTCGGGAACAAATAATTATTTCCTTCAGAAGAAAGCGCGCGCAGGAACTTCTGCCTAAGAAAAAACCCAGTGATGAGTCAACTGTTGCTCTCTCAACACGCTGAGTTTGCTATTGAGTATAACAGCTGATACTTGGTCGTAATGATTATGGAACAGTTGTGAGTGAATCTACCTTGCGTCTCCATCTTGTCATACATCCACTAAAAAATCACGAGAAGTTATTTCGTAATGAATTAAACGCTGGGTGGAATTTATCCATTTTGATCTGACGAAGACCTGAGATCCAAGGACGCAAAGACTCATACAAAAACGAACCTATATTTTTCGACAGATGCAAGATATTAGGAAATTTCTACCAGATTATAAGGACAGAAAACGCTTGCTATGATCGTTATTCCTTCATAACTAAATCACACAGGAAGGTATCCAATTCAGTGAGGTTGCATGAGAATCCTGGACAATTTTGGATTAAATCGAGTACCACCAACCTTGAGTGCACGTTTATTAAATCTAGTCCCACTGACATTGAGTACACGTCAACTAAATCGAGTCTAATGAACAGAGAGTACACGTGCATCAAATTTGGTCTCATCAAGATTGCGTAGATGTGTAATAAATCTACTCCCATCAACATGGAGTGAACGTGTATTAAATATAGTCCCACCAACATCGAGTACACATAAATTTAGTGGAATCAATATTGAGAACACGTGTATTACATGTAATCCCAAGAACTTGGAGTATACGTCTAACAAATCTAGTCCCACCAACATTGAGTGCACGTGAAATTTCATATTATTTGCTGTTACTATTGAAGATTTTTTAAAATCCCCAAATGATTCCGTAATTTCAGACGGCCATAATTTCAGAACTTTATGTACGATGAAGCCATCTACTGCAAAACTAGGCTAGGTACTGACTACCACGTTGAGCAGCTTACCTTCCTGTTTATTTACTTCCCACATGTTTGCCACAATAGCGTCTCTGGATGAATTCCTCATTCTATAATGGATGGAGCTATAATTACAATATACCGATGCTAAATCATTACACCGTCCTTTCAAGCAACGAAATCTTCGTAGGAGTTCAGATAGTTTGCAAACAAGTTATCTAGCTTTGCACGCCTAGAAGTAGAATGGATGCGAAATTTTACGATTCGGGAGGAGCAAGTAACTTTTAAGTGTTTACGATCTATACCATGCACCGATATTAAACATAAATCGTCAATAGAGAGATTAGGGACTACCGGGGAGAGTTGGTCATACACCGCCTGCCTCAATGAGGCCGCCTGCTGTTGAGGCTTACCGAGCTGGCTCTGGCGGGTCACAGCATTAGCGCCCCAGTCACCAACTTCTAAAGTACATCACTGAAGATCGGGATATGCTCGCAATGCCAGTGTCGGATGATTTTCGAGCCCCTGCATTGTTTTGTAGGTTGCCTCGATGGTGTCAGGAACACCCTGTCTCTCATCCACATATTCATGGGAAGCTTTCAGGTGATGCTTGTCCATTTAACTACGTTAATCGACATATTTTATTTTGTAGACTTAATATAGTGCCTCCCTGTCTGCAATGACTTTTTGAGCTTCATTCTTTAGCAATGAGGGATCATAAGTTTGTAGTCATTTTCTCGGAATGTGTTGCCTGTTTGCTTTTCTCCGAAGAATACAGAGCAAACCTTTGCGGTCCTTCCTTCCATCATTCGAAATGAAGCCTAGTGTCTACGCTGACGATTTCATCGCTGAGTCCTCTAAAATTGGCTCTTCTGAAACTAGCTAAATCTGGCTGGCTCACATACCGATCGATGTGCAGTGATTTGGGTTTCTACGCTATACAGATCACCATTTTTTTTCTCTTATTGTTACTGATCAACTAATTCATCTATCTTTGTCCATAAATACAAGTTTTAGTATGTTAGGCTGGTTAATCCACACTGGTTATTCCCCACATTGTTTCAGTTTTTTTATTCTACAAGTAGCATCATCCTGCCACCCCGTCCTTGAGCTTCCTATGTTGCCCAGTTAAAGTAAGGAAAGGTAAAGTACCCACTAATATCGTTTCATGAGAAGATTGAGATTATATTATTCAATTCGCCACTTATACAATTATTTATTCTTCTACAGTGGTACAGTCTTCGGAGAAATCTCTCCAGACATCACTCTTTCTTCATGTATAATCTGGATTGTTGTTATTGCAGAAGTCCTGCGAAGTATCGGACGAAGGCTCTCTTTGACGTACAATACAGACCCCTCTCTTCTGTTTGGAGAAGCTTCGTCTTCATTGATCGGTCTGTAACCCTGTAGATGTAGTTACGCTGAGCAATTTCAGTCATTCACATCCAGCCACGATTCAGTAATTCCAACAATGTCATATTCATTTGTTTCCACTTGGGTTAAGAGAAGATCTATTTTAGACACAAGCGATTGTACGTTTCCTACGAGCTCTTTGATTCTTCCTTTGTTATGTTTCTGGCTGATATGTCTGCTATTAAATTCTTCTTACAGCTGTTTCATCGACTACCACCGCACTAGATGATATGTGGGGTGTGGTATTCGGCGTCGCAGCCCTGTGTCTTCGTTCTCTATGTTCATGTTGATTTTCAGCTACGTGGTTTTGCTTGGTTTTGTATGCCGCCATTTTTCGGGCTCGGGGTTGCGTTTATTTCCTTTGAGCCGTCTCTTACCGGTCATGGGGTTTCGCTTTCTTCGGGTACCGCCATCATTTGTTCCTGTTTCTTGCACGCACTGGTTTTGCGGCCCTCATGTGCTTGGATGCCTCGTGTTGAACTGCTTTTCTACATCAATACTGAGGAGAATGCAGAGGTGTGTTACACCCCGTGCATTAAAGAGCTTTCCGTTCCTCTGGAACACTGTTCAAGTCTCCTGACGAAGTGCAAGTCCTCTTGTTGGATAATAATTTCCATAGCCCTGTTGACGTACTTGATCGGCTGTAATTTTTATCTTATTTTTCCATCCTCTTCCAATATGTTCATATTATACCATTGTCCGTCCTACCTCATATTGTTGTCATAAGGTTTCTGTTTTTTTTTCAGAAGGGCCTGTGTTCAAAAGAGCTGGTCAGGTTTTTATGAATAAAAATTTTCATTACAAAAATGGACAAAAATTAACTCCTCTTTTGTGCTCAGTTTCGTCAACTGATTGGCAGGCGTTTGTACTGCGTAATCGGAATGGCTGAGCAGTTTCCTATTGGGCATACGCTGTCTGAACACTCTGTCATCATATTTGACTTTTCTATTTCTCTCTAGAAAACACAAAGAGCAATCATTTCCCTAATTAGAACACCAAATAAGTCCTTCAGTGGAAGGGCATTCATTTGTCTACCGGTTCGCCGTTCCTCTACCTCTGTAGTCTGGTCTCACGTTTTTGCTAATCAACTAGCTATTTAAATCATGCGCCTCCTGCAGCTGGTCATATGACAACTTGTGGCCTGTCTGTCTTCTGGGGCCCCGCGGATGACACTCGTCTTCATTCTTAGCTGCGAGCTAGTAGCAAACGCAAACGGAGCAGACCATTTTTGAAAGTGGGAGGGGTGCTAGGGGTTTTAAGGAGAGCTGGAATGCAAGTCCGGAGCAGTTGGGGATATTGGCGCGATTGAACGTAGGCTGGGTCTCGACTCGTGGGGTGGACTGGAACTATCCCCATTAGGCTCCTCCCCACGCGTCGGTGGCCCCACCAATGCGTCGCTCAGAGACCCTGTGGTGGTTCCACCCGAGCGTATGGAGGCTTGTTGGAAAAGTCAGCTGTCATGTTGGTTGATCTTTCATATCTGCCTTGTCACATTGTTGCTGATATGCTGAAGCTTGGGCCTCATAATTGGTGTCTTATTATTATATTGTGGAAAAACGCTGGTAACTATTAACAATATAGTCTACTGTAGATTGGTTAGATTTTTCCACGCATGGTGTGGGAAGGTGAATTGTTATACAAACAAGCCTGAATTTCAAAATACATTGAAAAGTTCAAAGATTGTGCGCCCTCCGGTTTCAGTGCACTGCCCTGGACGGTCGGTTGAGATGCTGTCAATGGCCTTTTTCGACGGCAGAGACAAATTGACTAAATGTATATTGGAGCTTATTACAATTTCGAATATAGGGAATGAAAAAAGTTCTCATAACGATGTTTTCAGTTTAATAAAAATGTTTTTAAGTTATCTCGCCCACGTGTCTGGAGCATGTTGTTAGGTGAACAGTGTGAACGATACATGGAATGAAGTTCCAATAAAAACAATTATGATCCGTGGATCAATTCAATGTTTTTTCTTAATTTCTGACCGAGATTATGAACAATTTCAATTAGATTGACTGATAGAACCTTTGGGCACGAGAACTCAATACCAACACTCAAGGCGTTGCTTTCTGATTGAGAAGGTCAACTCTGAAAGGCTTGCATCGTTGTCGTCCATCACGGAGCGATTTATAAAGTGTTGGTTCAGTGTTGGTCCAGTGTTTGTATCTACAGTCACCCTTAAAAGTTTATCAACCCTTCAAATCTTGATAATAGTAGAAACTAAATTCATCAGTCTCAGATTAAAGGAATTCTCATCAAGATCATGTGCGGCATATTAATTAATTTTATTAAATATATAAGAAAATACCATTTATTGAGGCCATTGATAAACAAAACTTCTTAGGAAAGGTGCAATTATAAATGCTAAATAATGTGGAATCAACGTTTTTGTTAATTCCACATCATGTTATGTATTGTAATTGCTGTCGTACTATCGTCTCTATCAATTATCGTAAAGTCTCATAGTAGTATAACTAATAAGCATAGAGTTTTCCAAAAACGACACAGCAATTAACATACCCTAGCAACAATAATCTTTTGATGAATCCATATGGCAGCAAATTGGCGACCGTACTTTGAAGTATCTGCGCTGCAATGGTTAGCTAAGTGCGTGTCTTTCAGGGATCTCATCCGTCCATCCCCATAATTCCACTTGTGACTAACGAAATGGATTGTGTTTTCCATTCAAGCGTTATGGATTAGAAAGGAGCAGTCCAAGGAATCCATATCGACGATTTATGTGTAGCAGGACCCAGTGACAGTGACACCACAAAGTATCTCGATACCTTATCAGAGTATTTTGTTCAAAACTTCCCCCCATACGGGGAAAAAAGTAACTGATTATTGTATCTAGTTACACTGCATCGGTGTCTGAGTGCTGCACTGAGAGAGCACTCGGATTTCTGAGTTATGTCTGAAGTTGCGGTTTGTTTTTGTTTAGCTCAGACTCCAACTTGTAATGAATTCTGCTGCTTGTAAGGCTCTTTTGTTTACTGATGAGGCCTGATAAGGAAGCCTCAATAAGTTAGGCTTTCAAAACTAATGAGTATAAGCCACTAAAGACCAGACAAATCTATAAATGATATTTCATTTTTATAACGATTCGATTCCAAAATTTATCGAGAGAATGTAGAGTTATAGGAATGATACGACATACAACAGTTTCCCCTTAATTAGGAGGGTGACTAAGATAGGCTGGCACACATGGGCCGCCGTTCTGTCTCATTGACACAAGCCGAGGTCGTGCCTGGACTCGAACTCGCGGCATGCAGCAACAGAGACTGGCACTACAATTGGGGATGCAATTCACACGGAAAAGCGGCCCTAAAGTCAAGATAATAATCACGCAAAAAACAACTGCCTAATTTTTACTGAAACATTGGTATACAAATATATAATGCAACAATATTCATGTAATGAGCAATTTCAGTTGAGGAAAAATGAACAAAAAAAAAATCCCTGTCATCTTCAACTCCTGCGTGTCGAAAAAGGCAACTAAAAGGGGAGCCCTGTAGCCATTGAGTTAGAATCATTCTACCTCAACCCTGCGTGTGGTAGAAGGCAACTTACAGGGGCGGAGCGAGGTGCTTGGAATACCTTCCTCTGTAAAATTCTCCTTAAAAGACGGCAATACGAGCGGGGGGAGACGAGGCTCACGCCTCTCCAAACCCCATTGTTGTGATGGCTGAATGTGCCTGGTTGTAGTAAGAACGCAGCAAAGAAGATAGAGATTGATGAGATGTTGCGAGAATGAAGTTTGATGTATTGGCTCTGAGTGAGACGAAATTGAAAGGTACGGGCAAATGTGAGTTTGGTGTGGTGAATGGACGAAAGTCGGTCGTGGAGCATGGTTTGGCACGAGAAGGTGTGATGTTGATTCTGAGTGATCGATCACCGAGTGGAAGGAGGTGTCTTCAAGAGCGATACGGGTGAAAGTTTAGTTAAGTGTAGAAAGGTAGGCGTTTCCGACTGCGTATGGGCCTGGTAGCGAGAGGAGTGAGGAGGAGAGGGGGCAATTTCGGACAGACCTGAGTGAGTGTAATGAAAGTTCTTCAGGCCAATTCAATGTGGTTTTACTTTTCAGTCTTAATGCGACAGCTGGAGATGTAGTGGTGGAGAATGTGATAGGGAGGTGTGGCGTTTCTGGTAGAAATGAGAGTGGAGAAAATCTGATAGATCTGTGCATTGAGCAGGATCAGGTGGTCGAAAACAGCTTGTTCAAGAAGCGAGATATCCACAAGTACACGTTGGTGAGGATAGCATATGGCGCAGTGATGGAGAGGGCGCTGATGAATATTGTGCTGATATCAAGCAGAGTGTAGGGAAGGATGTTGGATGTGCGGGTGTTGAGAGGGGAGGGAGATGAAGTGTTTGACCATCTGCTGGTGGAAGGAAGATTGAGAGTGGAGCAGAGGTGGAAGGGGAACAAAGGAGTGGGAGGAAGAAGAAAAATAATGGTGAGTGAACTGAATTCGGAAAACCGAGCTAAGGAGTTCCAGCAGGCGTCGAGGGAGGAATGTGACAATGCGAGAAGGCAGGACTTGCGAGATGTGGAGGAAGAAAGGCAGACATTCAGAGATGTGGTGCAGAGATGTGCGAAAAACGTGTGTGGTGTGTGCCGTATGGGTGGGTGCAGAATGAAGGGCTGCGAGTGGTGGAACGAGGAGGTCAAACTGGCGGCGGTGCAAAAAATAAAAGTACCTGAGGAGTGGTAGCAATCGAGGTCGATGATGGCCTATGACAACTACCAAAAGAACAGGAAATATGATACGAGCAACAAGGGACGCTGATGCCAGGTGGGGCAGACGGTTGTGTCATAATTTTAAGAGGCACAAAAAGATGTTCTGGAAAGAGGTGAAGAGGGTGAGAAAGAGGGAGACCGTAAAAGAAGAGGCGGTGAGAGAATACGGCCAGTTGTTGACGGAAAGTGGTGTTGTACGGTAAAGGTGGACCGAATATTTTTATGAGTTGTTGAATGTTGAGGATGACATAGAGGCTGACATTGTTGCTGTGGGTAGTTGTGCACGGATGCCAGTTTTTGGAGAGAGACTTGTTGCGGACATTTCAAGGGAAGTGTTGCCGGAGTCGGTTCAGGTGATGGAAGCACGGAAGGTCCCGGTTTGGACGGCGTTACGACTGAGTGCCTGAAAAGGATTGGAGTAACGGCTGTCGAATGGTTGGTTAGGCTACTGAATCCGTGTTTTGTAGCGGGCGTGATGCCGATTGAATGGTGCAGTCAATGCTTGCATTGTTCCGCTGTGCAAGGGCAAAGGAGATAAGAATAAATACTGCAGCTCATGAGTTATCAGTTTGTTATGTGTGGTCGAATGCTGATCAAGAGGATTGAAGATTACGGATAAGGGTAAAGTATGTGTGATCGAATGCTGATCAAGAGAATTGCATCCTACTGATAACGCAATTGGAGAGGGACAATGTGGCTTTATGAGTGGTAGAGGGTGGGTGGGCCGATCAGGTTTTTGCTGTCGTTCAAGTCTATGAGAGCTACTTCGCGAAGAGAAACTATCATACTTGGGCCTCCATTAATTTGAATTAATCGTACGACAAGGTTAGCAGGGGATCGCTGGGAAGAGTGCTGTTCTTGTTATTAATATTTTTATTACCATTAAATCCTTTGATTCCATCGTCTGGCAATGGGTTTCCAAATTAAAGAAAATAAATACATTCTCAAACATAAGACATGAAACTTCATTATCAACTACGCTATTTGAATTAACGAAAACGGGAGTTCAATTTGAATTCATCACAGCTCATCTCTAAGAGCCACCGGTTCGAATTACGTGGAGCGAAATATTGTGACACGCGGGGTTGAAAAATAAAAAAATACTTGGGGTGGACAAATAACAAAATACATGGATGTGGAAAGTAACAAGTACATGAGGTGGTAAATCACTCATGCACGGGGTTCGAGTCCCGAGAACATGGGGTTGGGACATCGAAATGTGCTAAAATATTGTAATGAGAAGTCTACATTATTGTACGATGACAAAGGTGTGGATGGACGACATGAATTATATTGAAATGATGAATACAACATAGTGTTGGAAATCGAAAAGCGCTAACATATTGTGAAGATTGACCAAAGCCTCTGTTTAAATGAAAAAAGGGTGAATAGGCCACATACGGTAAACAAAAAAAAAGGGTATACATAAAATACATAAAAGACAATTGAATATACGATACACAAACTTCATGACCGCTAGGAAATTATAATATGATTGACAATCAGAATAATACAATGCTAGAGTACACAAGTCGGATGAGTATACTTCTGTTATTGAAGACAAAGCAAAATATTAGCTTATAAGGCAATGATAGTATCATCAAAAAATGGTACGGTAATTGTTAGAAATAATTCAATTAATTATATTAAAATCAAGATAACCTTAGTCAAAGTTGGAAGCTGCCTATCGTTCCTCGAAAAGACTGAGTTCGTATTTCAATAAATTATACTAAAACGATTTAAACATTTGGAACATGGAAATAGCCAAACTCCAGTTAACACTTATGGTAATTGGCAAGACAATTGTGATCGGTAGCAACATAGAAAACATATGTATCGTCAGAGTAAAAACAATTAGATGGTCTCAATGTTGAACGTTATGGTGGCGGATATTTCGGACATGTTCAAGAACAGAATGCATTTTCTGGTTACTGGTATCATGCATTTCGCTTGTGTTTGTGTGCAAAGTTACGGTTTTGAATATATCGTTCAATAGATGTTCATTAAGCCTAATATTGAATGACGTATTGGATTTCAGATTCTTGAGGGTTGTTGGGAGGTTGTTTCAGGATTTTGGTCCAGTGATCGAAAAAGTTCTACAGGCAGTTTTTGTTTTCCTGTGTTCAGCGTGCACAGTATCATTATTGCTCGTAAATCGATTGTTCTTTTCACTTTGAGAATATATGTGTCTTTGGCTGCTAGGTGAATGTTTTTCTTGAAGATCTTTGTGAATTCTGATCGACTCATGGAGTGTCACTTGGTTGTCAAAATCGAACCCCTGTAATTTTTTGAGGAGAGGACTTACGTGGTCTCATTTTCTGTGGTTACCATCGCATGTTATTCTTGCCGAAAAGTTTTTACAACGTTGCACTTTCTTTCTTTGAGTTTTGATGCATCTCCCCATAAATTAAAGACAGTAGTTGATGTGAGAAAATACTAGGACGTGAACAATCAATAATCTTGATTTGAAATCCAATTCTTTTTTTGCTGAGTTTAGGAACAAAAGTGTTCCATTTAATTTGTAACACAGAGTAGTTACGAGGTGTTTGAAGGAAAGATCGGAATCAAAATATACATTCTCTCAGACTTAAGTCTTTATCTTCAACAGGAATGCCAGATTTGCCTATCCTGATAGAGAAATTAATTGGAACTGTTTATTTTATTTCGAGTTCGAGCCGAACGAGATGCATTTTGTTGCTCTCTGATTTCAGCTTGAGTCCATTTTTATCATACCAAGATTTCAGATAAGTTACGGCTGTCTCATCGTCAACTTTCAGCGCATTCAGATCTGACGGTTTTCGGGAAAGCATTATTTGAACATCATCGGCGTACATCACCATTTTCGCTTGCATTTTTGGTAATTTACAGTCAATGTCATTAACGAAAACCAGGAACAACAAAGGGCCAAGTATCGAACCTTGAGGGACCCCAAAGGCAACTGTGGTCAAATTTGACATATATGCGTTATCGAGGTTAACTGATTGTTGCCGAATAATCTGATAACTTTCGAACCAAGTAGGGTCTATTCCGATGTGGCGGAGCTTGCCAAAGAGAGTTGTATGGCTTACACTGTCGGATGCCTTCGATAAGTCTAGCAATGCCAGCAGAGATAACTGCCCCTCATCGATGTTTTTGTACAGATCTTCAGTGATTCTCATAAGGTCGTCTTCTTTTGACAATTTCCGCCGGTAAGCATACAGGCAGTCATTGAACAGCTTGTTTGATTCGGGGTAATCCATCAATTGGATAGATATTACCTTATCTATAATCTTGGATAGAACAGTCAGAAGACTGATTGGTCTAAAGTTGGATCGTTCATTCGTGTTCCAAGATTTATGAATTACTTTTGTGATTGCATGCTCCCCGATCTCTGGGAATGTTTTACTTGCTATGGAGGTGTTAATAACTGTGCTGATATAAAGCAAGGTAACTATTAGGCTGTTTTTCAGATATTGTAGGCTAAACCATCTATTCCTGCGAAATTTTTGTTCCTCAAGGCAAATACAGCTCATTTTACTTCGTGTTGCGAATCTTGCTTTGGTTTCCATTAGACGTTCACTCCTTGGTGGCTGACTCCATCGAAAGCTTTTGGACTCCATGTATCTGTTGCGTCGCTCTGTAATCCTTGATAATCGTCCTGGGTTACCTCTTCAAAAACCTGTTTCCCAACTCCAGCGAAGTAGTTGTTAAACTTCTCTGAAGTCGCTTGAGGATTCGGATAAGTAGGTAAGGTGATCTTTTTGTTGAATGGATCAATTCTTTTCAGTTCATTCCACATTTCTTTTTGATTGTTCATGCACTGTTCTAATTCCTCATAATGATATTTATTCATTGTCCTCCAGACTTCTCGTTTAACTCTCATATTTTGAATTCGAAATAATTCTAGCCAAGTGATGCGCCGCTTTGCCCTGCGTTTGAGATATTTTGTAAGTGCAATTTTGTTACGCAGTTTTTCTGTAATCCATTTACCCCTCTTACTTTTCATTGTTTTAGTTTCCGTTGGCACCACAGTGTTTGGACATGTGAGAAGGTAATCTGTGCGTAATTGGGCTGGCGCTGTGACGTTACTTGTGCTATGTATCGGTTTTATCATCTCGCAGTTTGCCACTAGTTGTGCTCTGAAATTATCAATGGTGTAATTTTTTTGTACGACAGGTTATTTTATATACTTGTTTCTTCTTATCCTTGACGTTGATGGTACAGTTTATTTTATGGTGGTCCGAGAAAAAAATGGGCTCCACGTCTGTGGTAACAACGGAAGACGGATTGTTACATATGAGCAGATCCAATACAGTTTGGGATTCAGGAATAATTCTGGTTCCACTTTTCATGAGCTGATGCAGCCCGGGTCTGTCCAAAATCGGCTTCATAATGTTGGATTTCAATTTCAATTGATCATCATTGAAATCTCTCGAAATGTACAGCGTCTTTCCTAAGTCGATAGCTTCTCGAAATATTTTTTCGATGTTAAAACAATTGTACACTTGCTTTGTGTGGTCTGTAAAGAGAATCAACAACAAACGGTCTGTTTTTTCGTACCTGGATGTTCACCCATAGGTCATCAACTGCGTTGCTGTCGTTAAGCATTACTTGAGAAGATGTGTATCCTTCTTGCACATAAATCACGGTTCCACCTAATTTCCTTTCTCTATCTTTTCTAAAAACATTGGAGCCGTACAATTGTGATGAAGGTATTGTTATTATCAAATTCCAGCCAGGTTTCAGTCAGACATAGGATGCCAATTGAGTCCTCCTTCATCATCATTTTGATGTGATCCCTCTTTGATCATAGTCTTTTAACATTTATATGTTTAATCACAATATTATTTAGGTTTTGATGGGAATTTATATGTATGGCTGGTGAGGAGTGGTTTCTGCTCCCAGCTTGGACAGTTTGTGTCTCTAGTCATTTGTTTCTACTTACAGGGCAGTTAGTGTCTATTTGGGATAATTGCAGAGGCATCTTTTCATCGAATATTGATGTATCATTGTCGTATTGCAAGGGAGAATACCTATTGGAACACTGCACATTTGTTTCCACCTGCTTGTTTTGCTTTGCTGCAATATAGCATTAATTTTGTCGCTTGTGTGGAGGGGGCAGAAATTTGTTGAAGCAGCTCACAGTTGCAATGTCGACAGCAAATCGTGTGTTTAGTGGGAAGCGGGGTGAGTGATTGGCTTACAGAGAAAGTGAGTCTGGGACAAAGCTGCGTTATGTCATCATGACTGTTCAATCTCTACATGGATGGAGTGGTCAGGGAGGTGGATGCTGGTGTATTGGGTCATATCTTGGCGCTGTTGGAAAGTTATGGGCGGAATTGGCAGTTGAGCCAATGCCTTTTTGCAGATGATACGGCAGAGGAGGAGGCTCCTAGTGAACGTGGGTAAAAGTAAAGTAATGAGATGCTCGAGGAATGTCGATGCGAGCAGAATGTGTGTTCCCCTTTATTTGGGTACTGGAGGAAGTTCAGTGTTTAAGTATCTTGGCTTCCATGTGGAGAAGACTGAACAATTAGAAAAACTGAAGTGAAGCAGCGAGTGAAGGAAGGGTGTAAAGAGTTGAGTGCACTGAAAAAAAGTGTAATGGGCTGTCGGACGTTGGGGATGGAAGCTAAGAGAGAACTGTATAGTTGTCCCAACTGTGCTCAACAGAGCCGAGACTTGATAATTGAGAGTAGAAAAGAGAAGACGGTTGGATATCTTTGACATGAAATGTTTAAGGGGCATGGCGGGTGTGACGCTCAACGTCCTTCATGAAAAGGTAATTGAATATTCTAGCATTTGTTGCCTGATTAGAAAGAGCGATGCCTTTGTCTCGAGGGCAACATCAAGTGAGCAACAAAATCGACGTTGTTTCATTTATTTTGTATCAGGTCCTTCACACGAAAACATTTGCCTCAGCATGGTCTCCTGCCTCAGCGGCATGACACCAACGACTCGACACCAACGGCTCGATACCAATGGCTCGACACCAACGACTCGTAGCCGACGGCTTGGCATCATTGACTCAACACCAATGTTCGGGCACCAACAGCTCGACACCTAAGGCGTGAAGCCAACGGTT
>SDVV010009133.1:0-16854 GCA_016164225.1 Gammarus roeselii
AATGTGTGTGTGTGTGTGTGAATATGGATACGTATGTGTATATAATGTGTATACATAATTTAATTTCATGTCACCGCATACAGAGCAATATTCTTGCTAAAATTCAGAGTCTGGTGTTGGATGAAAAATTGTGGGAAATATTGAGATTATGGGTTGTTTCTTCACAGTTATCCTGAGCCGTCACCGCATGAAAATTCGGAAGAAAATTCTGTAGTTTGATTCGGTAGGAGGATTCAGAAACTCCTACCACCTCAACGCTCAATCATCTCAATAGAACCACCAATCTAATAAACATCTACGTCGGTTACATTGAATAAGTATGATGCATCGTTACAAAATGTATTGAGATTGAATACATTCAATACTTTGTTGACTGCGTTTTGTATTGCATGTATTTAATACGTTCATCGGCGACGTCTTGTATTGCCTGTATTCAATACATTCAATACGCTCATTGGCGGCGCTGTCTATAACCAACGAAAATTGTGGCGTGGCGATGATCAAAATGATTGACTCCTTTGGATTTTATTCAGCAAATGTTCACCAGCCTCCAATATTGAGACGATAATCCAAATACTATTAATTTTCTAACATTCTCCAGCTAGTAAACAATCGTCCATTATTATCCTCCGTCTGTCTGCGACGTACCGTGGTCTTCAGGGGCATTCGCATTATGCTCCGTCTGTCTGCGATGTACCGTGGTCTTCAGGGGACATTCGCATTATCCTCCGTCTGTCTGCGATGTACCGTGGTCTTCAGGGGACATTCGCATTAACCTCAGTCTGTCTGCGATGTACCGTGGTCTTCAGGGGACATTCGCATTATCCTCCGTCTGTCTGCGATGTACCGTGGTCTTCAGGGGACATTCGCATTATCCTCCGTCTGTCTGCGATGTACCGTGGTCTTCTGGAGACAGTCGCGTTGACAATGACGGCGATAATGTGATGAGATAATCCTCCGTCTGTCTGCGATGTACCGTGGTCTTTAGGGGACATTCGCGTTGACAATGACTGCGATAATGTGATGGGATAATCATGGACTCGGCCGCCATTTTCATAAGCGCGGCAGCAAAAAAAGTTTGTCTGAGCTTTGAAGCGAGCGAATCTATCGAGAATTCTAATGTTCCATGTACCCTGGCAACACAGGGACCAGCTCTCATGGTGTTAGCTCTCGCATAGTATGTGGCTCTCCAACGCGGCACATGCAGGAGGATAAAAATAATTCGATTTAGTATTCATGAATCATACATTCCATTAACACCATGTGTAACTACGGTCCAAACTGTTCATGGAAGTCTCCGAACACCATGACGCCTCACGAACCTTAAAGACAGGCGCACCAAACGTTAGGTCACAATGTCATGACGTCCATCAGACACTAGAGTCTCTGAGCACAGGAGTAAATCATACGTTGGAGCGGCGACGAGAAGTTCGCGCATGTTGCTACACAAGCCACGCAAGCACGAAAATCCGAGTCAACTCAGCGTCCGGATACAAAGATATCTGGCTTGTAAAGAAGATTTATAAACTATACGACGATTTCATCATTATTCGAGACGAGGTACAACTCCAGAATCAGTAATAACGACAAGAAGCCGCAATAACCAACAAGTCCCATAGCCCTGCTCAACAACGGGGAGTTTAGCAGGAGAAGTAGAGAAAAGTGCACTGATAATTTCGTCAGTGGGAGGTTGTGATGCAGAGATGAAGAAGACTAAAGAATCAGATGTTACTCCACCTTTCAAATCTATCCACAAAGAGACATTTGGCCAATTGAATTGCGGATCATATGCCTTTTCTCCTTTGCTCCATACCCATCCGTGGTTTCCCAGATCCCTTATCTGCACATTCGCTCGTGTACCCTGTATAGGATTGCACTCGGAGCGAGACAAGCACATGACCAGTGGAAAGGTTGTGGCTCGGCAAGACGGATCTTTGCAATACTAGAGGCTACGATGATGAAATAAGCTTGTATTTCCTCCGGCCAATTGTGGAACTCTGCCTCAGTATGTACTCATTAATTAACATTTCTTGTATCTCGGTATGATTCACGAGTGCACAAGATCTGGATAGGAAATCGGTTTTGTTCCCGTACCAATTGAAAACTGAGAACCCTTTAGTTAGCACAGGTTGGTCTCTAATTTGTGCTGGGACCTTAAACCGCACTTATGTTTTGCTTGCAAAGTGTTCACTAACGTAACGTTAGAAGCGGTGAAGCCAGTCAAGAGGCCTTCAAGAGTGAGCCCATGGCCCCTGGCGTGAACCAGAGGACCGATGGTGGGGGAGGAAACCCTATTTAGAAGGGGCCAGCATTCACTCCGGAGTAACGAAGACCAAGATTCCAATAGCGAAGGACGTCAGCATCTCCAAGATTACCAGCACCAACTCAGCCAAGGACGACCGGACCTACGGCCGCATCGAAGAGTATGAAGTTACTCAACAAAGCTACCGGCCCCTCCAAAGTCGTATACATGTCACGCAAAAGGGCATTCTAGAGTCACTTTTGGTGGGGCAGGGACGGGGGTCAGCGGGGCCAAACGTGCTATCTAGTCAGCGGCGGAAGACTGGTAGGAACCGGCTTAACGCGTGAGTCAGCTAACGGGTAACATCCGGTTAGATGGATAGCTTTAGGAATATTCGTTAGTTATTAGGCTATATATCTTTAGTTACATATAGGTATTTGCATTTTATTAATGAACAAACTGTATTGCAATTAGCTGCATGTCATGTTGCAAATATGCATTTTCAATGCTTGTCCTCTGAATGTTTATGATATTTCCGGATACGTTCATGATGAATTTTTCAAGCTTCGTATCATTTCTATGTCGTTCGTTATTGATCATCTTACACGTGGCATAGATTCAATTAGTTTATTGTTATTTGCTGCGTTGGTTTTTATCAGTACCCTTCCGCTCTGTTTTACTTACTACTGCAGTAACTCCTTCATTCATTTTTCCTATTGCGAGCTATCGCACACATATAAAAAGATGCCATATAAACAGGCGACTGAAACATTCCTTCAAGGGGGAATCACCCAAGAGTACATTTGATTCACTCGTAGCGGTCGGATGCTTGGTATTGGATTTTAGGCAATGTTCTGTGTATTTCCCAGTCGTTTATTTTACATGCATATAATATCTATAGGTAGTTGGCGAATTGATGTTTATATTTTGGGTTGATGCAGCAGCTTCGTTACGAGAATCTATCTACCCCATAACGCATTATCCAGGTTTGAGCCAGATATATCGGTGTTCCATTGACGCTGTGTTCCAATAGCGAGAGTACCTGAACGATATTGATTTATTGTAAGTTAGTATATTGGGTTATGCATACTTAGTAATGATCGTTAATTTATGTCGAATTTGTAGTGTTTTTTGAAATTTTGAATAGTTATCTCATACAGTTAAAGGAATGTTTAGAATATTTTTAGGTTTGCATCTTCCCCATAGAACACTATTTCAGGCATAATTGGTCGGTTAGTGCATCATTGTGGTATTTTAAATGTATATATGACATTCTGTAACGATTAAGCCGTGGTTACTTAAGTTGAAGAAATGTGAATTTAATCCTGTTTTGGACTGAGTTGGAGAGTAATTTTCATTGGATTTTGTATACACTATAGCGCGTTGGTGTAGAATGATTCCACACCATTTACTATAGGTTTCAGCGTGTGTTGTTCGCATGTCCTGGTATCTTATTTACGTCAGTTGTTTGGCTGGTTACATGCTTTTTCTCGTTCGTCACGGTTTTAATGTATGTTTTGGGTATGGTAGAGAATTGATCTCCGTGCTTTGTTTTATAACTCGGAGAGTTTTAGTATGTGTCTTGCAGTTTTGTATGTTCTCTGTACAGTTTACATCTTCGATGCATGATGTTGGGTATTTTATACAATATCGGAATATTAGGATACATTACGTTTGTATCTGCAAGTTTGAACATTACTTCAGGTATAAATTAGTCACAAGTTGTATATTTTTCATGTTTTATATATCTTCTGACATTCTGGTACAATGTTTAGCGTGCTTATCATAGATATAGAAGATCCCATTTGTTACAAACTCGGTTGTGCTGTTAGGTTATTGTATGTTTATTGTAGGACCATTCTTCAATATTTAGGAGGAGTTAATCGTTATAGTTAATCGTTATAGTGATTTACTTAGGTCGTCAGTGAACAGATCCCCAGATTTGTATGGCCACACTCTTTGAGACTCATATCAGCCTCATTCTGGACCACTGTACCTGTGTATAGATTCTTGGTTATGTCCAGTGTGTGACTTTGCTCGACGTTATTCAGAGATGATGGACAAAACAGATGCATGGTACGTCTGAGGTATTGTACCATGAGCGAGTGTTATCTTTAAAATTTGTTATATGTCAGTGGTAGTTTGCTGAGAAGCAGCCTAGTAAAGCATTGTAGAGTTCGTTGTTATGACACGGTGGGCTTTGATTTGTTCTACTAGAGACATAATATCTTAGTTTTGTTTGTTTGTTTTGTATTTGCTTCCATGTTCCACCGGAGTCCCAACGCGAAGTTAATGCAGACTCTTCCATAGGGCGGTAATATCTTAGTTGGTTTTGTAATTTGTTGTAGATTTGAACAGGTATCGTAGTAAAAATACCCATATTTTCATGAACTCAGTGTTAAATGTCAGATATCTTCGGTATGACTGTTATGTTATTAGTATACGTTCTTAATCATGAACCAGATCACGTGGGATATTGGAGTAGGATTTATCATCTTGGTGTGGTAGGATACATCTTATATAATAGTTAATCAATGTTGCTTAGGGTAGAGTAGTGAATCTTGTTTAGCTATTTAATAGTTGTTATTGTATGTTTTGATTGGTTATCAGAGGAATGTTGGGTATAAAATACGCTTTATTTGATAAATGATCCAAAATATTGTTAGGTTTTATCTCTCGACATTGGATTTGGGTCCGTTTCCATGTCGTCTTGGAGAGGTAATCTACCGGATTTGTGTAGAGTTAGTGTTAAAATTCTTCAATAATTTAATATACATCTCAATTATGTTATCAGCTCGTATGTCTTTACTAGATGCGTATTCCCGCAGATCTTACTTAAATAAATGATTGTGATACGTTGACAGTTGTACACTTAGAAGGTATTGATTAATTCAGGCTTTGTTATGAGATTGAGTTCCAATTTCAGAATATCTGTCTCATTTGAGCGTTCATAATATCCACTATAGAATTTTTCCTAAAATTTTGTGATGATGGCCGTAAACCTAACTCATCCTAACCTAATCTAAACAAGGATTATTTTATATACACGAAAACTTACCAATATTTAGGGGCCGCGATTTTCTTGTTTGATGAGTACTATAGGAACAGTCGAATTCTAGTTTTTTTTAGCATTGCTCCTACAAAAAACATTTTTTACCGCCCAGCATAATGATGCAGGTTTGTAGATATACAATCATCCGATCATGTTGAATTATATATCTCATCCATTGTAAGGACACCGAAGCACATTTCTAAGACTAACTAATATGTTTTTTATTTTGTTTCAATTCCACATATAGTCTACTTTTTCTTGCAGGGCTCGCAACGCAGTGTCGGAGGTGTACCAGCCTCTCCTGAAGGTACTCAAACACTTCAACCTTCCCTCACAGCCCTCCATGCCTTCAATTGGGCATTAGGTTCGCACTTCTCCGACCAAGAACAGAAGGACTGCAACGCGCTTAGCCGTACCCACACGGCCTGAAGTCCCGCCGGCATACTTGCTGTATGTAGCAACGTGAGCGTCAAATTGAAAGATTTTTGAATCGACAAATTTTTAATATAGCAGTATTTAATTTCCGAAGCCATGTAAAGTGATGAGAAGGCATGTGTTCATTTGTAAAGAATTGTGTGTATTTTCGATGCTGCTTGATGAAGACTGGTTTGGAGGTATGGCCGTGGTGTGAAGTACGTGGCGGAGAAAGTGGTGGAAAGATGTCCTCTAAGGTGAAAATGACAGTGGAGAGATTCTGAAAGGGTTTTATAGAGCATGAGCTGGTGGAGGGGCCACAGCTTGTCCAAGAGAAAATAAAGCCCATGGTACCTTGGGGGAAGGAGGGCTGGTAAAATTTGCGTTCATTGCTGGTTATACGGGTGAAGGAATATCTGATCAACTTCTGGTGGAAGGGAGATTTAGAGTGAAGCTGGTGGAGGAGACTAATTGGAGGGTAGAAAGGAGAAACGAGGTTATGGAGGTGCGGTTTCAAATTAAACTGAGACAAGCATAGTAAAGAAGTTCCAAAAGAGTTTGAAAGAGGTTACGACAACGTGAAGGAAGAGGAATGTTGAGGAAGAGTGTATCATGTTCAATGATGCAGTGTCGAGGCATGTAAGAAAATTGTGTGGTGCGGGTGTAGTAGGGAGGGTTGGGAGTTGTGGAACAATGAGGAGGTCAAAATGGCTGTGACGTAGACGAGAAGACTTTGCGAGGGTTTGTTGCAAGCGAAGTCGGTAGTGGTCTGTGACAGATATAGAGAGAAGAAAAAAGAAGTGAAGCGTGTGGAGAGAAAAGAGAATTTTGAAGATGAAACAGAAATGTTCTGGAATGACGTGAGGTGGATGTGAAAAGAGTCTGGGAAGAATAAGGTGGTGAAAGATGTAACGGGACGGTTTTTGATGGACATTGATGTGGTACGAAAGAGGTTTACAAGTGTATGAAGACAACAACAGGCCTTTTGGCCCTAACTGGGTTGCCTTATGATTGAAAGAAGGTAAGTTTTGAAGTAGAACGTCTAAGATAGCATCCTGTGTCGGTGTATTTTCTGTTTTAATAGATCAAGGAAGGGAAAGTTTGTTGAAGGAAACAACATTTAACAATGATTCTCGAACAAACTCAAATCATCACCTGAAGATAAGCCACCGACCAGATCAACACCCACGGTGTTGATCTGAGATTGTACAGTTTAATTCCTCGAACACCGAATTACAACGAGCAGGTACCAATGCCGGGCACCTTCTAGGTGGGCTGCGTATTTTGGAGACGTTTAAATATTGAGTAATTCAAAGTGGCTGACATTGTTGCTGCGGTGAAGATGTACTGATGCTGGAAATGAAAGCGAGAAATGCTGCAAACATTCATAAGGAACGGGTGCAGGAGACGGTGTATGTGATGAAAGCAGGGCAAGCCCGTGGCTTTGACGGTGTTGCGGCTAAGTAGTTAATGAGGTGTCTAAATGTGTGTTTTGTGTCGAGCGAGACGCTGATTGACTGGACAGTTGCAAAAGCGATAAAAATGAATGCATGAGTTCAAGATATATTTGTTTGCTGTGTGCGGTGGGTATATTGTACCGGAGAGTGCAATAGAGGATTAAAGATAGAACAGATGGTACGATTGGCAAGGTACCGTGTGTCTGTAGGTGTGGTAGAGAGTGTGTCGAGCATAAAAGTGTTTTCAATGAGGCTGGTCTGTGAGAAACACCTTGCAAATGCAATGGAAGAACATGATCTCCACGGATCTGGAGATAGCCTATGTTGTTGTCGATTCGGAGGCATTGGGGTAAACTGATGGGGTTGTTTGAAGTAAGCGTAAGCTTGTTGGAGAGATTTCGAGTTTCATTTCGAGTGCGGGCAGTGAGTGCCATCTAACAAGTGAAAGTAGAACATCGACATTGTGTAATCGAGGCGAAGGTAAGCAACCAGACGGCATTACAGTCTTCCCCTTGTTTGAAAAAAAAAAAACTTCGTTGGGACTGCACCTGCGTTGGCCCCTTTGTGATGAGTCACCTGCCTAGCACTTAAGAGGCAGGCAAAGCTGCAACGCGGCAGAGAACAAAAACATAATATGAATAGATTCCTTGGCGGCCGCAACCACATTTTCAAGCCCTTTGCTATCGAAATGACCTGCGTTATTGCCAAGTCCAGAACATCCTGATCCACGACATCTGCAACCTCCGGGGACCCTCGCGAAACGTTACTCCAGACCCTTCACTTATGAAGTCGTCGGTGAGTGGCCTGCCGTAATTCCTGTGCACATTCGGCGGGATGCAGGCGTCACTGCACCTACAGGCGAAGTCCGTACGGACTATCTTGCCTCGGTCGACAGCGCTGGTGAGGGCTGAGAGAGACGTTCTCACCAGCCGACAGCGTTGCAGAAATGCCCCAGTCTCGAACTAAACATGCTCGCAGGCTTTGCCCACTGGTTCGATGACCACGGCACGGGCAGCCGCATCTTTCGTACAGTTACGGGCGGCACCATCCTTATTGGCACCTATATTGCTTTTATACAACATATCCCACTTCAGCTCAATCGGGTTCTTTTACTGTGCCAGCCAGTGTACTAGATTTAGCAATTTACGAAAACTTTTGTCATGATTGCAGAAGCGTTACTACAAGGAAATAAAATTACTTTCATGTTCCAATTGCCGCAAATATTATCGTTTGTCCAGCATATAGCGGATCGCTCTCAAAGCCAGAAAAGTCGAGTTTTGGTATAGTCCACGCTAAGGGAACAAGGTTCCGTTGATTTTGACACCTACATAGGTAAATGTATGCACTACATCAAGGTTTCAAACAAAATCTCGAAAAGCTTGACCATTCTTGTAGCAGAAGCACTAGATTCAGTCGTAACTGACTGCATTCGCGAAATAACTCCTCTTGCAGGGGCTCGACTAATGCAACACTGACGCGAGGCAAAATTCGCCAAATTCGCGTGTTCGTTTTCAATCGAGGAAATACACGGACCGAGTAGACTTGGCGGTGATTCCCTCTTTGTACCATGCCGGCCAAGTCAACGGTACTAACGCAAGTTAGTACCGATGATCGATTGAAGGCAACAGTCCATGCGAAGTTTGCTGATTTCGACCTACGGAGGCAGTTTGGGTTGCTTCTTCAAGCGAGCCATTAGCCCCATTCCGCCCTGAAACTTTACAGGAATTGCACGATAGACATCTTCCCAGTCAGGCGATGATCTTTCATCTCCGGTTATCGCTACTGTGGAAGATGTCATGAAGGCCATGGAGTCTTTTTTACGTGGTTCTGGTGCTGGTCCGAAAGACCTAAGACCCGGTCACCTTGCGTCACTCCGGCTAAAGCAGGTAAAAATTCCTCCTTTTGCCAGCAAAATGTTCTACAGGGTCTCGATTTGCACGTTTACGAAGAAACGCGACGGTAACCGCCCCATTGCCGTCAGCAACACCCTCCGGTAGTTAGCAACGAACGTTGATTGTCTTCCGTAAGCCAATCGTTCGGGCGGCTGATTCAGTCCTGTTCAACTAGGGCTTGCTACGAAAGGAGGCTGCGAGGCGGCTGCGCATGTCACGCGCTGCTACATGGCCAACGCCCCACCAGATCGCGTCTTTCATAAATTGGAATTGATGAACGCGTTCAACTGTATTCGGTGTGATGTTTTCTTGCAAGCTGCCCGCGAGCGCACTCCCAGTATGTATCTTCTCCTATGGCGAGCATGTTCTGAAAATTATTTTCGTTTGTCGAATTAACAATCCTCTCAACAACTGGTATCCAACAGGGTGACCCCACGGGCCCGTCCTCCATTCCCTCGGCGTCGATCAACTTGTGCGTAGTGTCATTTGAGGATGAACATTTGGCCTTTGGACGACGTCACGGTCAGGGGGGGGGGCGATACAGTTTTAGCCTATTGCCACCAAGTGGCAATCAGCGTGAGACACTTACTTGTGGATTACGATGCACTTGCAGCAGCCCGACGAGCCTTCTTAAGCAACCTGCAACGCCTGCTCACAGAAGCGGAACATTGGAAAAAATTGATTGCTTTCGGAAAACACACAGGCTTATATGCAATCATGTATAAGTAACGAAGTCTGAATCATCTCTGATCCCGAACTCTCTGTCTTCCCTGCGTATTATTTTATTATTTTAACTTTAACTTCGTACACGAAGCTGTGCAGAGTCAACGGATCGGCGTGCCCTGAGGAGGAGCACTCAGTGACTGCACTTTGGAGCTCCGTGGGAGAACGGAGGGGGCTGCTACCACTTATCTACACTAAACGTACTGTGTCTGCATTGAACCTGCTCTGCATATATGTTAAATTTACTTTGTTTCTATGTCAAATTTACTTTGTATTTATGTTCAAATTACTTTGTATCTGCGTTAGACCTACTTTGTACCTGCGGTAAACCTAATTTGTACCTGCGGTAAACCTACTGTGTTCCCGTTGAAACTACTCTGAATCTACGTTGAACCTATTCTGAATCTACGTTGAACCTACTCTTGATCTATGCTGCACCTTCTTTGACACTCATCAATTGCCCTATGGCGGAGTCTGCATTAACTTCGCGTATAGATTCCGGTCCCTTTGAAGGACCCACTTGTCTGCATTAACTTCGCGTTCGGACTCCGGTCCCACTGCAGGACCCACTTGAGGCTCCTCTGAATCCTGGAACCATTGCTCCCTTCTCTCAAATCTACGTTGAACTTACTCTGAGTCTACGTTGAACCTGCTCTGAATCTACGTTGGACTTACTCTGAGTCTACGTTAAACCTACTCTAAATCTACGTTAACCTTACTCTGAATCTACGTTAAAACTACACTGAATCTACGTTAAACCTACTCTGAATTTAAGTTAAACCTATTCGGTATCTACTACTACCTATTTGGTATCTACGTTGAACCTACTCTGTATCTACGTAGGACCTACTCAGTGTCTACGGTGAATCTACTCAGTGACTGCGGTGACATACTCTGTAAATACGGTCGACCTACTCTGTAGCTACGGTAGACCTACTCTGAATCTACGTTAAATCTACTCTGAATTTACGTAAAATCTACTCTGAATCTACGTTAAATCTACTCTGAATATACGTTAAATCTACTCTAAAAAAACGTAAAATCTACTCTGAATCAACGTTAAATCTACTCTGAATCTACGTTAATTCTACTCTGAATCTACGTTAAATCTACTCTGTATCTACGTTAAACATATTCGGTATCTACTACCACCTATTCGGTATCTACGTTGAACCTACTCGTAATCTACGCTACACCTACTCTGCCACTCTTCAATTGCGCTACGGGGGAGTTTGCATTAACTTTGCGCTGGGACTCCGGTGGAAAACAAAATCAAACTACTACTACTACTACTAGATTGTAAGTTAGAACTTGACATCTTAACATGTGTACAACTAGGTGGTTAAGAATTTTTTGGTACTACCGAGAAAGTCTTTATTTTGTGAGGTTCTACCTACTGACAAAGTTTATACCTCTTGTTTTTTAACACCCTGTATGTATGTATAGGCCATATATTTATATCTTGGTTATAAAATGGGCAATTTTATCTAACTGTTTTTGCATTGATCGTGTGAGTTGATGAGGCAATCATTGCTCTCCCGGTAGAGTTGCTGAAGTACACCTGCGATAACCTAGTCTATATTTATTGCAATATGCATCGTTGATAGGCTTGTCTATTAAGATTTAATCAATTTAAGATCAATCTACCAAATAAAATAACATTTTGTTTCATTAACATTTTTATTGCCTTAGTTTAGGAGTATTCATGAAATTAACTCATGACTAAATCTCTACACAAGGAGTGCCTAAATATCTTAGCCTATTCTCGTCAGCTACACCAGGCCAGCTGGTTAAGGAGACATGTATGGGAACTGTACTTTGCGCCTTATCTTGGGATCCAGACCAAAATTTCAGCTTTGTTCATGCGTTTGCCGACATAAATAGATACCAATATTTTTATAGAAATAAAAATTGAAACCGGATCCAGCTGCCACCCACTTAAATAAAATGCATCAATATATACTTTACGGCTAAGTCACGTGAGCCGTGAAGTATCATCTATTACCTAATCTTCATCCGATCTTTAGCAATAGTTCTAACCATTGAAAATACCGTTCAACATTTACACGATAAAACAAATGATGATCCATTTTGTGTCCGTGTATTTAGACAGCCGCAAGGTGATGAAGTCACTCCAGTAATAAGCCTCCAGCGGCATGAGAGGACCCTTTGGAACCGGAATTGCAAATAAGTCTTCATTTAATCAATCGGTGATACAATAAGGATTTCAGAGACACGGGTTTGACGAAGCATTCCTACCAGCAAATTACCCGTCAAAAGAAGAACAATTGCGCACTAACAGAACATACATTCAGGCATGGACAAGCGCGGCTGGATACCTTTTAAGTCCCTCTTAGAAATGAATATGTATATAACAAAACCCAATGTTAGAGAGGTGAAGATGATAGCCACCTGTCAGTCAACATATTCAGGGACGTATCCCAGCCTGACTGACGTCCACTTACGTGCAATAGGCTCACATCATGGAAAGGCAGATAGGAGTCGAACATTATTCATGTTAATAGCATGATTTTTCTGCACCAGCATAATTCTGTCCCACATAATCCAACCGAGTACCACTTAACACTTTATTCATTCGAAACTGAAACCTCTGCATGGGGCGCGGTTATACTAGCATACAAACAGATTTTTTGTGAAGTGTATTCAATACTTAGAATTGTGGCCTAAGCCTCGTATATATTTAGCATAACTTGAAGAGCATCCACATGAGGAGCCAGTAAAACCATATTGTCGGCAAGGCTAATTGCGTTAATACAGCAATTGCCAATGTAGCAACTAACACGGTTTAGATAGTCGCTCGTGCAGGCTTTCTACGAACACATTGATAGGAGGGGTGAAAAAAGGCCTCCCTGGCTCTTTACATTGTTTTTTCGGAACGGGTTTGATTTAGATCTCATTTCCACAGGAGCCTCAACGCGAAATGTTGCTGGCTACCCCGTAAGGAAATACCATCATTGATTCTGGTAGGTTCGCACACCTTCGTGTGTGGAAAGAATGACATTGTCAGGGTTATAAATACATGTTTCGATTGTGTTATATACGCACGTTGGTGCGTACATGAACGGAAATAGTTAGCGCGTATCTACGTAAACGTGATATTGTCTTTGTACGTTGAGGGGTGTAAAGACCACCACCTCGGAGGGTTTAGACAGCTCCGTATAGTCCGGTATATTTTTCGAAGGCGATAATCTTTTTTATGTAGGCTAGGTCAGTGAGAAAGCTTTGTAGGTTTCATGAGGGATTCAAAAAGGCTCGTCGTGCGGCTTTGAGTGCGGTACAATCCAACAGTGAGTGTTTCACGCTGATTGCCAGCTGGTGGAAACAAGGGACTTTGTGGCGCGTCTGGTCTCATGTCTATGTCCATTAGATGGTTGTGAGTTATCCATGTGTGTCTCGTGCATAAGCGGTGATGAACACTTTGCTCCTCTTTTGGAGAACTTGGTTTCCCATTCTCCAACCGAGGGCTGTCCACTCTGTTGCCACATATCATTCCATCGGGATGTTATAGGGGAGTTGATGATAGGGATCCAGTCCCGGGAATGTACTGCGATAAATTGTTCTTGATGGGTATTGGGGTGGATAAATGATTATTCATTTTATTTATAATTAACACTTTGTTCTAGTATTTTATTATTTCTTATTCCATGGGTTCTATTATTTATCTGTGCCCTTGTTTCATGGTGATCACTGTTGTATTAGTTAAATAATTATGTATCGTTAGACGCCCGCAGGGGCCCTGCAGAGTGGCGAGTGACGACTCCGCGTTAGGGTGTTCGGTGGAGCGCGGAAGCGGCTACTGCTCCTACAACGGTACACCTACTCGGAATCTACGCTTAACCTACTCGGTATCTACGTTAAACCTACTCTGTATCTACGTTAAACCTACTCATTATCTACGTTAAACCTACTCTGTATCTACGTTAAACTCACTCTGTATCTACGGTAAACCTATTCGGTATCTACTTTAAACCTACTCGCTATCCACGTTAAACCTACTCGGTATCTACGTTAAACCTACTCTATATTTACGTTAAACCTACTCTGTATTTACGTTAAACCTACTCGGTATCTACGTTAAACCTAATCGGTATTTACGTTAAACCTATCGGAACCTACGTTGAGCCTACTCTGAATCTACGTTTGATCTACTCGGAATCTGCGTTGAACCTACTCTTAATCTACGCTGCACCTACTTTGCCATTGTTCAATGGCCCTACGGCGGAGTCTGCATTAACTTCGCGTTGGGACTCCGTTGGAAAACGGAAGCAACTACTACTGCTACTCTTGATGGTTAGACGTCATTTTAGCAAGCGAGTTCGTAAACTCATTTAATCTTATTCCCACGTGCCCAAAGATCCAGCAGAATTCGACCGCTTGACCCGCCTCGGACTTTATACGGAGATGGTACTGCATTTTACGCATTTTACGTAGAGCAGCGTTCGTAGTGCAACGTTTTGAGCCGAGTGAGAGCACTCACACTGCCTGAGAATTCGACGTGTTAAGGGAGACGATCTGTTTTTGCAATATAGATGGCTAGTTCGAGTGCGTGAAGCCCTGCAGAGAACACAGAGACCTCGTGTGGGAGGGTAGCCGAGCGTGGGATTTCCTCGCACGCGGTTTTGGAGCCGTCAGTGTACATGTGGTGGTGCTGTGAAAAAATGTCCACGAGTAGTCTAAGGAAATCCTGTCGGTACGTGTTGGATGGAGTAGTTGCTTTAAGGTGTAATTGCCGATCTAGGTTTACCAGTGGCAAATTGATCATCTATGTTGGTGTGTTGATTTGAAGAATTTGGTAGGAGAATAAAGGCCTCATAGCTTTATGGTTGATGTTTAGCGAGGTCAGTAAGTCGACAACACTCGGAAAAAGCGGTGGGCAAATAAGCCACGACGAGGCGTTTATCGGAAGTGTTGGTGATGTAGTTGAGTGCTGGGTTGTTGGTTGATCTCCTAGTCTTAAAAAAGTATTGTAGCGAGAGTTTGTCGCTCCGGAGTGGAAGTGGAAGCTCGTTAGAGAGTACAATGTAACTTTACCACTTATAAACATGGAAAACAAAGAATTTCTAAGCATTGACAGATGATGCAAAGACTAACCAGAAAATGGTGTCTATATGAAAAGTTGTATACACACATTATGTGAACTACGGTGAGCTATGGCCAGTCGTCTGCAGACGAAACCAAAGTGTAACCAATCTGTTTCCTGGGAAGGTCATCAAGAGTTAACTTCCGGTGCTGTCGACTGCCATGACCTTCAGAACCGATCGTAGACATTCACACACAAACGATGCCCTCCTCAGATCAGGAGACGTACACGATGGTGTAGCGAGGGGACGTTGCTAGGGGAAGTCAGAGACATACACGATGGTGTTGCGAGGGGACGTCAGAGATTCGTTTGCGTGGAATTGATCGCTCGTCTTCTATTTAAAGTCATGATCATGACACAGTTTGAAAATAACACTTTGTTTATCAGGTACTCGATCAGGTTTCTTGCCGATCCAGCAAGCCACGCTGATGTCCTCCTCGGTGATGGTGTCTACGGTCTTAGCAGAAAGAAACTTCTTTCCCAGCACATTACATCAATCGTCTGCTCTTACCTCTGTGATGAGAGTACCCTTCTCCCATAGGCCGGGTAGCAGGACCACCCGTTTCTTCAGTTCCTCCATGGACGTCGTCAGGTCATTAATCTGCTGCTCCTTGCCAGATAATTAGGCATCGAAGTACGAGACGATGATGGGCAGTAGACCCTCGCAAATCATTCTCTCCTCCATAGACTGTTGACTAGTGTCCATGGTTGGCAAGCCAGAACTAGCACCAGCGGGCGTCTTTGGTGACCGCTGTTCAGCATTTCTAGCTAACGTTTCCATGATGTCAACTAAGCGCAATTTGAATAAATGATTACTGCAAAAAGAACTAAGAAGAAAACTGAAGAACTCGAAGAAAAATTAATGTTATCAACTTTTCACGCATTGATACAAACAGAGCATTTGAATTGTCCGAAGGCATTCCATAAATTCTGATGAGGTATGGAATAAGAAACAATTATATATCATCCCTGACTGAGTGTTATCCCCTTGTTGATGGGGCGAGCTAAGTGTTCACGGTGAGTGTTAGTGCTGCTGGCACGCATGCCCCCTTTGTAATACTTTATTAAATATGCTAGAAGCTTCCGATTTAGTCGTGATCAGTCTCTTGACTTCAACGTCCCATGCCTCACTGTTCGGGCAGTTCATGTTAAACGAATAATTCTTAGGACCCACCGCACCCTGGGCTACGTTAGAGCGGCTACTGAGTGCATTGGAGCGTTCATTTGCTGATCTATGTTAGGAATTTTTCGAACTGATTTATGACGGTCGTGACATATTGGCCGGGATCCGTTGCGTTACTCGTACCATATCTGATCTAAATGAGAAATCCACTCATAAATATCTTTTTCTAATCATTCTAACCAGAAAAAAATCAGCGCTGACAACAAAATAGATGACAAGGCAGCGGAGGTTCCCGTGACAAAAAATATGATTATATTAAGACCATCAACGCATTGATCAAGAAAATTATGACTAAAATTGACCCACTGGAACGAGAATTACTGTCTAATGTTCTAATGATTCAAAGAGAGGCAGTTGACGCCGTGAACAAACGGCAGCCAATTCATCCTCAATATTAGCAGCTAAAAGCTGTACTACTAGAAATGGGGACAGCTGCAGCAACAGAATGCACAACGACGGCACCCACAGCGTCAACTGAAACAGCAATAGCCTGATCGACGGAGCCCAGTGAATACCGCTGCTGGGGCTGTAAAACCGGAACCAAATAACAACAGCATCAGCATCAACAGAAATAAATGAAAAAGGCAACATCAACTCTATTCTCCTCAACGCTTATTATTACATCTACTGGCATCTTTGATGTATCGCGACAAGGACGCTCACGGAAGCATGTGAAGATCTACTGGCATCTTTGATGTGTCACGACAAGGACGCTCACGGAAGCATGTGAAGATCTACTGGCATCTTTGATGTGTCGCGACAAGGACGCTCACGGAAGCATGTGAAGATC
>SDVV010009134.1:0-16854 GCA_016164225.1 Gammarus roeselii
ATGCGGAGGCGAGTGGTCGCAGGCCTAGAGGTAGACCGAAATTTGGGTGGATGGATGGACTGAAGCAGGCGTTGGGAAGAAGAGACATGAATGTGGAGGTGGCGAGAGAGCGTGCAATGAACAGGCGTGAGTGGAGAATGGTTGTGAATAGTTGATTTTGACGCTGCTCTGATGTGCTTTCCCGCCCTTGGCATCCCGCTGTCGGGATGGTCGTGGGTGGGGGGGGGCCCGGTCATTATGACGCGGCGGGGGTAAACCAGTGAAAACTGTCGAGCCCTGCTGCTAACGACGGTTCCTCGGTGCATTCGGGACCCAGAGTGTAAGTTGAGGAGCTACCGGCCGGACCCTTTAGCACAAAAGGGCTAAGTTGTGTGAGTGTGAGCGTGTGAGGGTGTGAGGTGCACCTTGCCGTCGGCCACCCCCCTTTCTGGGGGATGCGGCCTAGTGTCTGTATCTGTATCTGTATCTGTCAGTTTATTTATTGTTTATTGATGAACAGTAAGTTTTACGTGTATGAAATAATTTCATTTTGATTTAATTCAAATAAAAGTTGTAATCGTGTTCAGCCATTTATTGACCGGACAAGTTCACTATTAATATGATAAGCTTGATTAACATTTATTAGTCTTGGAGAGCGAAAAAGTTAGTAGACTGTCATCGGCAAACAGGATAAGATTAAATATATGCGTGGACTATGACGGCAATTAAGAATGATTGAGAACCAAAGTGATCGAGGCATGGAACCATTACTAGGGACGTCATGACTTACCGTCAGTAAGTCAGACTTGATACTCCTCACTATAACCACTACTAGGGATGCCATGACTTACCGTCAGTAAATCAGACTTGATACCCCTCACTATAACCACTACTAGGGACGCCATGACTCACCGTCAGTAAGTAAGACTTGATACCCCTCACTATAACCACTACTAGGGACGCCATGACTCACCGTCAGTAAGTTAGACTTGATACCCCTCACTATAACCACTACTAGGGACGCCATGACTCACCGTCAGTAAGTCAGACTTGATACCCCTCACTATATCATATTGTTTCCTCTCACACAGATTATATTTAAACCACTCATAAGCTACATGAACCTATAACTCTATGAGATAAATGTTTGTTCAGAATTTCTTTAACAGTAGATTTTTCTCTCTTAAGCTCTCAAAGAGTTTATTGAGTGTTTTTAAATACGCATGAAATTGTTTGTTTACGACCTTTTTCAATATTTGTATCGGTCATGGAATATTGAAGTTATGTCTGTAGTTATGAATATTTGTCAAGTCATTGTTCCTTAGAATAATAATAATCAAATAATGTTTTTTAGTTTCTGGAACGCTGATATTGGAATAAAAGTATTTTAATCGCTCTTAAAACATTTCATATACACACAAAGGTACTTTTAAATTAGTATGTTGAAATCCTTAGACAAAAATCCCTCACCTTAAGATAGCAACAAACATCAATAGCTCGTGCCAACGATTGGATAAGGATTGTTTAAGGGAGTATATTTCACAATTGGTAAGACTTTGTTTCTTTTCGATAATTGTTATAAAGATTTGTTATAAACGTTGTACCATTCATGTAATTTTTTACTGTCCGGATCCATCAAATTATGATATCCTATTAAAATATTTGCTTAAATGATATTATACTATTCTAATATTGCGTTAATGATATTATACTATCCTAATATTGCTTAAATGATATTATACTATCCTAACATTGCATTAATGATATCATACTATTCTAATATTGCTTAAGTGAAATTATATTATCCTAATATTGCTTTAATGATATTATACTGTCCTAATATTGCTTAAATGATATTATATTATCCTAATATTGCTTTACTGATATCATACTATCTTAATATTGCTTCAATGATATCATACTATCCTAATATTTACATCTGTTCGAGATAGTGTACATGGCATTAGACAATAAATTAATTTCTTCCATGAATGTAAAAGTGCATGTTGTTACTATCTGTAGCAGTATTAAGATGCCTAATTCATAATGGGTTAGTAGAAAGATATATTTACAAACAGAACCCCATTTCTTATGTGTGTGTCTGTCTCATCAGTTCTCCAGCAGGAGGTGTCCTCCTTCTGCCAACTCCCTCGTGCAGTTTGATCCCCCTAAGACCTCATCCCCCAGCAGGATAAGAGGAGGCCAGGCTCCCAGCGTGGGCCAGGCCTACACGATTTATGAAGGTGTTCTGAATGCATCTTTGACGTGGCCTAAGGCTGTGCATAGGCTCACTTCAAGCTCGTATTGATCGAGCCATTGGGCCGCCCGGAGTGCATTGCCGAGACGTAGCCCCGAGGATCGAGGGAGGCACTCTGAGATTCCACGTCACGTGATGAAGTTGCCTAAAATTACACAGTGCCATGGATTATAATCAATTACACAGTGCCATGGATTATAATCAATTACACAGTGCCATGGATTATAATCAATTACACAGTGCCATGGATTATAATCAATTACACAGTGCCATGGATTATAATCAATTTAAAGATTATTCTGCGTACCACAACGAAAGAGGCATTTTTTAAACAGTTAATAATGGCAGTGGTTCAAACTTGTTCAATGGGATCTTATGATGCCCTAATAGCCCAGTTCCTTGGTCAGTGAGTAAGAAGAGGAAGGAGAGGGTAGCCATATGGTAATCAGGCTGCATTGCCCTGTGCATCTCGGCCATCTGAGCTGGCTGCAGTTAAGCTATCGATCGTGCACGAGTTAACGCTTGTTGATACTGCACGAGTTAACGCACGTTGCACGGGATACTTGCTTTGTGTTTGCCTTGCATTAGACGCCTTTAGTTTACACGGAGAACTGATTTACTGATTTATAAGCGACGGTAGAGGGCGCGTGCGGCGCTTGCTGGAAGCCTCTGAATTAAGGGCCTGGAATAGCAAACGGGATCGTGGGAATATCGCTGATGAGCATTCCTGGTGGGAATATTGGTGATGAGCCTTCCTGGTAGGAATATTGGTGACGAGCATTCCTGATAGGAATATTGGTGATGCGCATTCCTGGTGGGAATATTGGTGATGAGCATTCCTGGTAAGAATATTGTGGATGAGGATTCCTGATCGGGAAAATATTTGAAAACGGTTACAGAAGCGTTATTTCAAACTAGAATATTCCTTGTTTGGAGATATACATTTAAAATACTTAGGTAAAGTACAGGAAATTTGTTGCTTCTCTAGGAAAATTCAGAAGCATTTAATCTGTAATCATTTTCAAAATAAAAGCTCAAGTTCTTAAAAGTGACGTAAGTGACGTAAGTGACGCCGGTTAGCACTAGAGTATCGCGGCTTGTAAGTGACGCCGGTTAGCACTAGTCTCGTGGCTCGTAAAGTGTAGCAGTTAGCACTAGAGTCTCGCGGCTCGTAAGCGACGCCGGTTAGCACTAGAGTCTCGCGGCTGGTAAGTGGCGCCTGTTAGCACTAGAGTCTCGCGGCTCGTAAGTGACGCTAATTAGCACTAGAGTCTCGCGGCTCGTAAGTGACGCCTTACTCACAAGTGCTTTTTCTAGCAACTGTTCATCAATGATTTATTATACAACCTTTGCTGAGACGGGGCCCAGTACCTCGTAGATACTTTATGTGTGTAATTAATTCATTACAAAGGCTCTAGCATGGCAAACAGTTTCTTTCTGAGCAAATTGGGTGCACAATCGTGTTACCGATTCTAGGAGCTATTGTTGCAAAGGAAATTAGTCCGTTAACCACCCGGGAAAAATGACTTTAAACCCCGCAAAAGTGTGCCATGCCACTTGAACGGCAAGTGACATATTGCACTATTCCACTTGTTCTGCTCCTCAATCAACTCTTGATTGCATACTCACTCTCATTTATTCGCATCTTCAATTTATTCAGGTTCTTGCACTACCCTATGTTACGGTGTAACCAATCTTAATGACATCCAGCGGACGTTGTAATTGGTCCACGATAGATGGCGCCACCAATTATAATCTCCTGTTAAATTAGTGATGGGAGTTGCATCACAGGCTTTGAACATTTTTAGATAAAAAAACGTCAACTTAGAAGAGCATTTCAAATAGATGAATATATCATTTAACGGTTACAACTTTGCGGGGTAAAGTCACTGATGAAAAGCAGGATTGCATGAAACCAGGCAATTCCAGGCCTTGTCTTGTTTAGCAGCGACAAAACACTATGCACTTCAAGCCTAAGGACAAGAGGTTTGATCCGGCCCAGCATACAACATTGAAATATATAAATTTAAATATCTTATCCTTGTTTCAGAAAGAATAAATAATTGAAAGATGGTATCATGCGTATTACATGTACCTGAGAACATCCTATTGACCCGTAAAAGATAGTCTCCGGGCCCGAGGATCATATATATCACGTTACTCGATCCGCTTTACCCCCCCCCCCTTCCGCTCCCTTTATAATAGCAATATCCTGACCTAGATCCCCCCTCTGCTGCGATACTCCACTCAGCTCGGGTCATCTTTCTACACTTATTATTATTGGCTTCTGGCGGCGAGATTAGTCGGCTTTAGAGTCGAATACCAAGTTATTAAATGTTACTAGTGATTAGATGGAAGTAGGACTCGTACATACATGTACTCTGCATAATTCATTGGTGAGGGAGACTTGTAAGTGTAGGTGCGGAACACGTATATTTGGTCGAAAACGGAGATCAATTATTTTTTCAAACTTACCGTTCATACAATAGCAAACAAATATTTTTGTAACCGAAGTTTTTAGGTCAGTATGTCTGTAAATGATCTCATGATTGATGTGAAACAGGCCCATCTGACGTGTTTTTTGTTTGTGTGTGGTATTTTGCTTGATGTGTGGTAGGTTGCTTATTCTGTGGAATGTTGTTTCATTTCGAATTTATTTTCTTGAGCTCAAGAACCGTGAACAAATGTGTATGTCAAATAATATCTCGACATGGCATGGAAAATCCTGGAGGAGCAAATCTTCTACTTGTCGAGTATACTTCATCTCTTCGATTAACACGTATCCTTTCATCCCTGAGGCTATACACCCGTTCCATTATTGTTTGCCATCATATGTACCAAAGACATTTATGCCGTTTATTTTAGATTCATAAAATTGCCACGGTTCAAACAATATAACGATGTGATATCTGCAGGAAGTTTACTCCCTTCCCTCACCCTGAATGCAGTTGTTACAGTCACTTTCTTCACGCAGTACAATATAGCGCACAGTTTTGAATGGTTCAATTAAATTTGCTTAAATTGAAGTGAAACAGTCCACTAAATAATTTAGACGTGAACGGATAAAACCTTTTCCCCTCCCAAACGTTGACCAAAAATATCTTGTCACTCCAAATAACAGCATATCCGAGCAAGCAATTCTAGACTCGGTAGTTGGTCACTCCAAATAACAGCACATCCGAGCAAGCAATTCTGGACTCGGTAGTTGGTCGCTCCAAATAACAGCAAATCCGAGCAAGCAATTCTAGACTCGGTAGTTGGTCGCTCCAAATAACAGCATATCCGAGCAAGCAATTCTAGACTCGGTAGTTAGTCACTCCAAATAACAGCATATCCGGGCAAGCAATTCTAGACTCGGTAGTTAGTCACTCCAAATAACAGCATATCCGAGCAAACAATTCAAGACTCGGTAGTTGGTGACTCCAAATAACAGCACACCCGAGCAAGCAATTCTAGACTCGGTAGTTAGTCACTCCAAATAACAGCATATCCGAGCAAACAATTCAAGACTCGGTAGTTGGTGACTCCAAATAACAGCACATCCGAGCAAGCAATTCTAGACTCGGTAGTTCTCTAAAGCCAAAGCTATTTACCTTGGCTTATAGCCCGCTAAACGTTTATTCCAATACGCTTAGTGCCTCAAGTATGGTAATGCTAAGCTCGCTTGGGCATCGGCAACACTAAGCCGATTAGAGAGGGACTGCCTGCAACCGGACGCCGGTCAGCCTGAGACTCTTCTTTTTTATCCCTCATAGAGCAAAACAAGCGGTTGTTGCCGTAACACGATTCTAGTTCTTCTTTCAATGATGAGTCCTTTACACCAGACTATTCTTCCGAGGAATCAATGAGAGTACAGTTTTGGTTCCTGTAGAGTGGTATCAAAGAGTGGATTTAATTCCATATACTTACATAGTAGTTGAAGAAGGAATACTTATCTAAGAATCACGATGTTGCATGTAGAAAATAACATACCGATTACGTACGACTGAACGTTCTGAATGTTTGAACCTCTGCATCAAAATTAGGAGGAGATCGATGGATTATAAACAACTCAAAAATTGGACCAAACTTATTCGGGCAGGAAAAAAAAGGAAGAGCGTCAACGTTTTGTTCAGGGCAATGAATAACGAGTGTTAATGTGCCAATAAGCCAAGGGAACCAATCTGTTATTCTCTCGACCTAAGGCCTTCAATTTTCAAAATCGAAATTATCTATTTAGGAACAGGGAAAAAATAGATTATTAAACAAGTTGAGCAGCTTTTCAGACACCATATGCCCAAATACATACATATTAATTCGTTGTTCATTAGGTTATAGACATGACCATGGTGTTTTATTTTGTTATCATTCACATTGTTTAGTTAATATTTCCCTGCGTTTGCGTTAAATATTCTTATGTATTCAACCACATAAATGCTGCTGACACTAATCTCAACTCTAACCCGAAATGACTGCATGTTGCGAGCCTATTGCTGTACGCTGTAGCGTTTAAAAGGTCTTACTAATGTCTTTGTTATTTTTAAGTTTTACCCCCGATTTCCATTTCATTATTTTTTACATTTTTATTTAATTTTTAATTTAATAGTTATGGGGATTTACACATTTTCCTGTTCGAGTACTAACTTGCAATATCTCGTACATTGTTCACCTCTGGCACCGACTAAGTTTTCTTCCCATCAATGCCAGATGGAATAATTGGCGTATGCGAGGTTATACCGAATTGTTGTACGGTGCATATGAAATGCGATATCATTGTTGGTGTAACTCGAGAGGTATGAAAATTTGCCCACACAGGCCCTTTAGGGCAATGAACTGGTAAGTGTATGAGAGGAGGGTGAGGTGCGGCTTACCGTCGGCCACTCCTCTTCCGATGTATTCGGCCTTGCGTCTGTATCTGCCTCTATTCATTAATGAAAACTTCTCGCGGTAAATTTCCGATACGATCGGTCGACGGTGTTTCATCCCTCCACATTGTTTCACCGGACCCGCCCACCGGTCAGTGTTTGCCCTAGCAAGGGGGACAGAGCTGCTTTATGAGCGTGTTAGGCACAGCCACGCTGGACCAAATGAAGACTAAACAGGGTGTATGATGATGTTGCTACTGTGAGTGTCGCTGCCACTGCTGCATGATGCTATATTGCTCATGTTGTTGTCACTGCTGCTACTGGCCCACATTTAAATTTATCGAAGTTGTCAAAGACCAGAGAGTTGCTAACGTCACGGCATCCTACAAGAAAGGTGACCGAGAGTCGCACATCAAATATAGGCTGATCAGTTTTACGTCGGTCATGCGCAAAACCACCGAGAGGTTGATACGAGACCACCTCGTCGATCACCTAAAATAATCGAGAGATTGATTGGAGGCCATCTTGTCAATCACCTCGTCGATCACCTTAAACCAGCAAGAGATTGATAGGAGGCCATCTCGTCAATCACCTCGTCGATCACCTAAAACCAGCAATAGATTGATAGGAGGCCATCTCGTCAATCACCTCGTCGATCACCTAAAACCAGCAATAGATTGATAGGAGGCCATCTCGTCAATCACCTCGTCGATCACCTAAAACCATCAAGAGATTGATAGGAGTTCATCTCGTAATCCCCTCGTTGATCACCTAAAACCATCAAGAGATTGGTAGGAGGTCATCTCGTCAATCACCAAAACAACAACACCTTAATTTGCGACACTCACACTGGCTTTCCACGCCCGAGCAGCTGTCTGACGAATCTGCTGAACTCCTTTCCTTTAAAAGGTGTCGACATGTGTGATCTACGTATGCTGTGGGCATCATTTTTCTGGACTTACAGAAAGTATTTGACAAGATGCCGATCTAGGGTCTAGAGCTGCCAGGAGCAACTCTATCTTACGGAGATGTCTATCTGACGTCTCACCTTTAAGCTGCCTCAGATCTCTTCAAGGAACAAGTGAACAGATGACTCATTCTTCTGATCACTTGGAGGAGCACCACTGCCTGTAAAACTGGCGTAGTGCTCTCGGATTTTTTGCACATATTTTCAAAATTTCAAAACTCCAATGCTCATTTCGATCTAGACTCTACCTAGTTGGAGACCCCTATGGCCCCCAACACCCGTGGCAAGCAATAGACATGTTATCGGGAAAGTATGCGCCCGTGGAGCGTATGGGCGTGTCTGTCTCGGTTCAACAAACTGAGATGCGACAACATGAGATCTAAATGACTCTCTTGCCATCTCCAACTGGCTCTGTCCCCTACTTGTCCATCTGGCACGAAAGCGTTTTTTCGATGGGGCTGAAATGCCTCGGGTCGTGGGTGGTAGCCAGCAGGTACTGATGGTAGTACCTGGTGAGCTGCTCACCTGCCTATCGTTTTAACCTTCCTTTCCCAGAATATTTGAGTCAATTTCTGTCACTCCAATGACTGAAGTCGAACAACTTGACACGAGCACTTGTGCTTGCTCTGTTTCTTTAATCGAATCAAATCTGCTGTACTGCTGCAAGATGCAGGCTCCTGCCACTGCAGCTACTGCAGGAGCTGATGCCATACTGGTGATGCTGCTACTGTGTTGCTGCTATATTGATGCTGCTGCTGCTGTGTTTTCTGGTGTTGCAACAGATGTTGTTCATGCTCCTATAGTTGCTGCTGCCGCTGTGGGAACTAACTTCACGCGGCCATGCTTGCTCAGCCTCTAATTTAGGAGGAGTTGCATTGTGGGAAAATTCTCTGTGAAGAGATTAGTGGGATTTGTTTGCATACGAGGGTTACAAACGTGCATGCATACGAGGGTTGCAAGCGTGCATGCATACGAGGGTTACAAACGTGCATGCATACGAGGGTTACATACTTGCATGCATACGAGGGTTACATACTTGCGTGCATACGAGGGTAACATGCGTGAATGCATACGAAGGTTACATACTTGCATGCATACGAAGGTTACATACTTGCATGCATACGAGGGTTACAAACGTGCATGCACACGAGGGTTACAAGCGTGCATGCATACGAGGGTTACAAACGTGCATGCATACGAGGGTTACATACTTGCGTGCATACGAGGGTTACATACTTGCGTGCATACGAGGGTAACATGCGTGCATGCATACGAAGGTTAAATACTTGCATGCATACGAGGGTTACATACTTACATGAATACGAGGGTTACATACTTGCATGCATACGTGGGTTACATACTTGCATGCATACAAGGGTTACATACTTTCATGCATACGAGGGTAACATGCGTGCATGCATACGAGGGTTACATACTTGCATGCATACAAGGGTTACATACTTGCATGCATACGAGGGTAACATGCGTGCATGCATACGAGGGTTACATACTTGTATGTATACTATGGTTGCATACTTGCATGCATACGAGGGCTTCATACTTGCACGGGGACATGATGTCGTTTGTTGAACGAGTTATGTGAGAAATAAATATATTTTCAACCTAAATTTTAGGTCACTTTATATAAGCAAATTCTATAATTTCTACTTGAAATATGAATATCTAATTTTCTAAGCAGGCAAAGGAATTCCCATGAACGCTGTTGGCAGAAATTGTCGAGGACCTAAGATATCAGGCGCCAAATCTTCAAACTCCCTATACAAACGATAAAATTTAAACATTCCACCTTGGAACAATTAGTTTTGTCTCATTTTCTTTTTTTTTTGAACAAAGTGTCTGGGATATTAAAAAAAGAATATACCATAAAAAGTCCAACAATTTACATAAATTTCTTCATGCTTCAAAATAAAATAAAAAGAACCGGTATTTTCAGAGCAAATTTCGTAATGTGATCTGGTAAAAAAATTAAAACAAATTAAAGTTGGCGAATAAAGAATGAGTTCAAAGCTCTTCAACAGATGAGTTTAATACCACAGTTCTGCTCCACCTTCATTAACCGCTAAAATCTACGGGACGTCAGCCGCCCTTTCCGCGGCTTAGGCAGTGAATCGCATGATCGACCTGCGCTGCCCTCAGGCGACGACCAGCCGCGGGTGCTTGAACCGACCAAAATACCGCCACCATCGACACATCGACGCAGAGAGACAAGCTTGGATAATTTGAACGCCTCTAGTAATATTTCCCACATGATGGCAAAAGCACCAATGGTTACTCTTGTAACTGAATAATTTACACATGATGACAAAAGCATCAATGCTTGCTCTTGTAACTGAATAATTCACACATGATGACAAAAGCATCAATGGTTACTCATGTAACTGAATAACTCACACATGATGGCAAAAGCATCAAATTATTCAGTAACCATTGATGCTTTTGCCATCATGTGTGAATTATTCAGTTACAAGAGTAAGCATTGATGTTGTTGCCATCATGTGTGAATTATTCAGTTACATGAGTAAGCATTGATGCTTGTGCCATCATGTGTGAATTATTCAGTTACATGAGTAAGCATTGATGCTTGTGCCATCATGTGGGAATTATTCAGTAACAAGAGTAAGCATTGATGATTCTGCCATCATGTGTGAATTATTCAGTTACAAGAGTGAATAATTGAATAATTCACACACGATGGCAGAATCATCAATGCTTACTCTTGTTTCTGAATAATTCGCACATGATGGCACAAGCATCAATGCTTACTCTTGTAACTGAATAATTCACACATGAAGGCACAAGCATCAATGCTTACTCATGTAACTGAATAATTCACACATGATGGCAACAACATCAATGCTTACTCTTGTAACTGAATAATTCACACATGATGGCAAAAGCATCAATGGTTACTCATGTAACTGAATAATTCACACATGATGGCAACAGCATCAATGCTTACTCATGTAACTAAATAATTCACACATGATGGCACAAGCATCAATGCTTACTCTTGTAACTGTATAATTCACACATGATGGCACAAGCATCAATGCTTACTCTTGTAACTGAATAATTCACACATGATGGCAGAAGCATCAATGGTTAATCTTGTAACTGAATGCCTCGTGAGAGGACGTGAGATCTGAGAACAGCTGTTACTGAATTGTCATCATTTGATATATAAATTGAAAAAAGCTCTAATATATTCTCCTTCTTACCACCAGATTGTTTTATTGTTTATGTAGTATTTCTAAGTCACTGTACTCGACTTGCGGTATCATAAATCTTAATCAGACACTAACACATGGCACTCCAGATTTAAATAAAATCGCCTATATTAATTGACATATAAGAGCTGAAGATAACGGAACATTATCACAATAAAAAATTAATTATCAGGAGAGGGAACAATTTGTATTGTTTATTATTTTATTATATAATTTTGGTAGTTTGCATTTCAAACTAATGCAATCCATGAAACACAGTCCACACTCAACTGTTTTTTGCAGCTTCAAGCGAGTGATCTACAAAAAATCTTTACACCGTCTTAGCACTGAACGGTAGACCTGACAGAACTCACAAGAACATCCGACGATAGTTTCTGCCTGAGACTCTAATGCTCACAAGATCACCCGACGATAGTGCCTGACTGAGACTCTGATGCTCACTAGACCCTCCGACGATAGTGTCTGACTGAGACTCTGATGCTCACAAGATCACCTGGCGATAGTGCCTGACTGAGACTCTGATGCTCACAAGATCATCCGACGATAGTGTCTGACTGAGACTCTGATGCTCACAAGATCATTTGATGATAGTGTCTGACTGAGACTCTGATGCTCACAAGATCATCCGATGATAGTGTCTGACTGAGACTCTGTTGCTCACAAGATGATCCGATGATAGTGTCTGACTGAGACTCTGATGCTCACAAGATCATCCGATGATTGTGTCTGACTGAGACTCTGATGCTCACAAGATCATCCGATGATAGTGTCTGACTGAGACTCTGGTGCTCACAAGATCATCTGATGAGAGTGTCTGACTGAGACTCTGATGCTCACTAGATCATCCGACGATGGTGTCTGACTGAGACTCTGATGCTCACAGGATCATCCGACGATTGTGCCTGACTGAACCTCTGATGCTCACAAGATCATTCGATGATAGTGTCTGACTGAGACTCTGATGCTCACAAGATCATCCGATGACAGTGCCTGACTGAGACTCTGATGCTCACAAGATCATCTGATGATAGTGTCTGACTGAGACTCTGATGCTCACAATATCATTTGATGATAGTGTCTGACTGAGACTCTGATGCTCACAGGATCATCCGACGATTGTGCCTGACTGAGACTCTGATGCTCACAAGATCATCCGATGATAGTGTCTGACTGAGACTCTGATGCTCACAAGATCATCCGATGATAGTGTCTGACTGAGACTGATGCTCACAAGATCATCCGATGATAGTGTCTGACTGAGACTCTGATGCTCACAAGATCATCCGATGATAGTGTCTGACTGAGACTCTGATGCTCACAAGATCATCCCATCCAATGATAGTGTCTGACTGAGACTCTGATGCTCACAAGATCATCCGATGATAGTGTCTGAGTGAGACTCTGATGCTCACAAGATCATCTGATGATAGTGTCTGACTGAGACTCTGATGCTCAAAGATCATCCGATGATAGTGTCTGACTGAGACTCTGATGCTCACAAGATCATCCGATGATAGTGTTTGACTGAGACTCTGATGCTCACAAGATCATCCGATGATAGTGTCTGACTGAGACTCTTATGCCCACAAGATCATCCGATGATAGTGTCTGACTGAGACTCTGATGCTCACAATATCATCCGATGATAGTGTCTGACTGAGACTCTGATACTCACTAGATCATCCGACGATAGTGTCTGACTGAGGCTCTGATGCTCACTAGATCATCCGATGATAGTGTCTGACTGAGACTCTGATACTCACTAGATCATCCGACGATAGTGTCTGACTGAGACTCTGATACTCACTAGATCATCCGACGATAGTGTCTGACTGAGGCTCTGATGCTCACTAGATCATCCGATGATAGTGTCTGACTGAGACTCTGATGCTCACTAGATCATCCGATGATAGTGTCTGACTGAGACTCTGATGCTCACTTGATCATCCGACGATAGTGTCTGACTGAGGCTCTGATGCTCACTAGATCATCCGATGATAGTGTCTGACTGAGACTCTGATGCTCACTTGATCATCCGACGATAGTGTCTGACTGAGACTCTGATGCTCACTATAGATCATCCGATGATAATGCCTGACTGAGGCATTGAAGCAGTGCCCTCATGTCCACTCTTATCATCCACACCTCCCGACCCAATTAGTTGTCTCTCCCACCGCAGCACAAAGTCCTTCTAATTGCGTGTGGCCTGGACATCCTGGCACGGGGGTCTGTTTGATATTCAAATCGGAGATGCCCTGGGGAAATATCCCTCCCAGCAATTAATCGGGAAAAGCTGCTCGCTGTCTGTGGTCAGTTGGGAATTGATTTTTTAGGAGTAATTATCCCAGAACTGACTTTATTGAATCCCATGGACGTTCATCCTTTTCTTCCCTAGTCACCGTTCCTATATTGCAGTACTTTCATTAAAGGAGAGGTATCCCATGTGACTATTTAGTTGACTGGTTATTTATGTCTCATTGGGAGCAATTTGCAAATAAAAATTGGCTGCGTCAGTTGATAGTTTTTGAAACGAGGAGATATCTGGAGATCGGGAGACTGTTTGCATATATTGATATTCCTAAGCGCTTTGAGATAAACAAGAAAAATGTTTCAGTGATTAGTTATTTACATGTGTCCAATCCCAAGATGAGATCAAGTTCATGTACCTACCTAACCAGTCAATCTGGTCCACGCTATGGGTGTTCTCTCAAATTTATATATACAGAGTTTAAAGTTATCTTCCTCTCGTAACTGATGTGTAAATCCATGCATCTCCACATCATCCCATCCAACCGATCAACGCATCCGCAGTCCACTCCACGGCAACGACAGCATTAGTGCATTGGGCACCCCATGTCACCCCTGCCACCACCTCCACTCTAATTCACTAATGGACACCAGAGGGCGTCGGAGATGAAAGGGTTGTCCGGCTGGACAGGCTGTCCCACCAAGCCGCCGCCGCCGCTGCAGCACTGGCGCTCGTGTCGCTTGCGGCTCGCTCACGCACCAGTGCTTTTGATTCAGCCAATCCGTGCTGGAGTGATAACGCCTGACACCTCCACCAACAGGAGAAGGCCTTAAGCTTCATGATCGGTCGAGGGAAACTCAGAGTTTGCTTGATTGAAAAAGCAGGCCAGTTTATGACAGCGCATACGTCCTGTCGAGAAGTGCATTAGCCAACCATACTATTATGAATAGTAGCAATATCTGTTTCCTTTCTTGTTCCCACACAATTATCACATTTCCCTATAGCTTTATTTCTAGTTCGTATTGGATTCTCTTTACCCATCCATTACCAATCCTCCCCATAATCCCCAAAACAGAAGTGGCGTATCGGAGGGACCAGACGAGAGGCCTCAATACATGCAAAGGAATTCACCGACCGGCTCTGATCACCAGACTGACCAATCATCTCTCCTGTAGTGGACACTAGCGAGGGAAGATCAGAAGGTGTGGCGTGTTCTGAGAGCATTATTTAGGAGACCTTTTGTCCGTGGTCAGCGCCACTGGTAGTGGTAAAGGGACGGACAGAGGGACACGTCAATGCCAAAACGGTAGTAAAAGGAGCAAAGGACGAGTGAGGGACGGAGGGACACGTCACTAAGGGATAAGATCTGATGGACGTGTGAAGGAGAAACACGTCACTGCCGAACAGGCATTGCCACTACCAAAAGGAGAGACTATAGGGATGAAAGACTGGTCATCTACACGTAACACCCCTCTTTATACGGCAGCAAAGGCCATCCAATTTTGTGCTCAAAGGTGTTGGCACTCCTGAAAGGGTGATTTTGCTCGCTTCCCGTGTTTGGAGGCTGAAGGGTTTGTTGGAAGGTTTCATTGACCAGTTGTAATATCTGTGATTAAAAGAACAGCTGGCAGTGACTCCTGGTCTGCCTAGCCCGAGGGTTCCGCTCACATTTTAATTACGTCGGGTCTCCTGCTTGCGCCAGGGATTGAAGAATAATTTCATAGAAGCTCATTAAGTTACGTCGTTCGAATGATGTTGTTGTTATGTAGATAGATTTTTCATTCTAAGGTAAATTCTGAACTGTTCTTTCCAAATGTTGCTGAAAACATGACGATTTGGCATCTGTGGCCACCACCCGACTATTGAAACACACTATGATTAATTGATGCATTCCTTCATATGATGCCAAAGGACTAGGGACAACTGCTGATATAAATAATCTGGGTTAGAAACGACACTACCCCTTTCAAATATTCAGATTGGTCAGGCAGTGAATTGGCGCTACGGAAACATAAAAAAATGACATTCGAATTGGGAGTTTAGAATCTAAGAAAATAAATGCTACATTCTCATTCGTATAAACTAAGAATCGCCAAAATTTTAGAGGTAAAAACCATAAATTACCTTGTTTGGAATCCTTTTTTTTTATCTCCGACAGTAAAGATTTTTTTTGACCGCACATACACTGGTGTGTATGTAACTTGTTGGAAATGTTGTTTCCAATACAGAACCTCTACCCACTTTTTGTTCCTCACAGCCTGTGCGTCATATTTTTCGTTTATTTTAACATCGCAGTGTCCGAATTGGTGCGGTCTAGCTCTTTGTGGCTTAGTCCCCACTGATGCCTGCCTCCAGCCTTTGCTTGACTCCGTCCGAGAGCTCATCGGCCTACGAATATCCGCTGAGCAGTCATTGAAAGTGGGAAGCTGGAGAAAGCCTTTGGGAGTTTCAACACAATCCTTTGCATATCAATGGAAATGAAAGACCGATGGACGCCGCAAGGAAAGTCGTAAAAGCGGCGTAAAGGCGGATGCCATTTTAGAAGCCGTGGATGAACGCCTGATAAATAATACAAAGGGAACATTTTTTTCTGGCCCATATGTCACCCAACGTATCATACTTGGGACAATATTCGAAATTAGGTTTATTTATTGATGATGTGGCTGAGTGGATGACGTACACAGCTGTAGTGCCAGTTGAGGGTGCAGAATTTAGGATGTTTGAAAGTTGTCAGCCACGCCGCAGTCGTGTGGACGGAGAAACTGGGTCCTTCCTTCTATCTGCGACAGTCTACCTAAAGCCACATAGCAGTTATAAGGAGGATAAGGCTATATATCTAGATCAACATTATTATTTCCTCAATGACATGGATTTAACCTGTACAGCTTCTAGAGTGTTGCGGGCTCTCCAACAAACAAAGAACGAAGCCACGATCGAATATGCAAGTGGTTCACTAAACACTGCCGGGCTCAGCACGAAGCGTTGAATTAGCTGAACAGACGAACTTTATAGTCGCTCGCGTTCCATTTAGAGCTATGACGTTACTGTTCTCGTGTGAACTGTCAGCGTCACCCGCTGAGTTGAGTCTTAACACAAGTGGGTGCCCACTGCGTCAAGTCTTAACCCAGGTGGGTGCCCACTGCGTCAAGTCTTAACCCAAGTGGGTGCCCACTGCGTCAAGTCTTGACCCAGGTGGGTGCCCACTGCGTCAAGTCTTGACCCAGGTGGGTGCCCACTGCGTCAAGTCTTGACCCAGGTGGGTGCCCACTGCGTCAAGTCTTAACCCAGGTGGGTGCCCACTGCGTCAAGTC
>SDVV010009135.1:0-16854 GCA_016164225.1 Gammarus roeselii
CACAAGCCCAGTGGGTATTGTTTCCAACTCGAAGCCTCAGTAACCAAGTGGTAAGTGTCTTCAATTCAAGGCCTCAGTAAGCCAGTGGGTAGTGTCTCCGACTCAAAGACTCAGTAACCCAGTGGTTAGTGTCTCTGACTCGAGGCCTCTGTGACCCAGTGGTTAGCGTCTCCTGACTCGAAGCCTCAGTAACCCAGTGGTTAGAGTCACCGACTCGGAGCCTCAGTAACCCAGTGGTTAGTGTCATGACTCGAAGGCTCAGTAACCCAGTGGTTAGTGTCTCTGACTCAAAGACTCAGTAACCCAGTGGTTAGGGTCTCCAACTCGAAGCCATGGTAACCCAGTAATTGATGTTGCCGACTTGAAGCCTCTGTAACCCAGTGGTTAGTATCTCCGACTCGAAGCCTCAGTAACCCAGGCCATAGTGTCTCCGACTCGGTGCCTTAGTAACCCAGTGGTTAGTGTCTCCGATTAGAGGCCCCAGTAAGCCAGTGGTTATTGTCTCCGACTCGAAGCTTCAGTAACCCAGTGGTTAGTGTCTCCGACTCGAGGTCTCAGAAACCCAGACGCTAGTGTCTCCGACTCGGCGTCTCAGTAACCAAGTGGTTAGTGTCTCCGACTCTAAGCCTCAGTAACCCAGAGGGTAATGTCTAAGACTCGATGCCTCAGAATCCCAGTAGTTAAGGTCTCAGACTCAAAGCCACAGTAACCCAGTGATTGGTGTCTCCGTCTCCAAGCCTAATTAACCAAGTGGTTAGTGTCTCCGACTCAAAACCACAGTAACCCAGTGGTAATTGTTTCTGACTCGGTGCTTCAGTAACCAAGTGTTTGGTGTCTCCGACTTGAAGCCACAGTAACCCAGTGGTTAGCATCTCCGACTCGTAGCCTCAGTAGCCCAGTGGTTAGTGTCTCCGATTCGAAGCCTCAGTAACCCAGTGGTTAGTGCCTGTGACTCGAAGCCTCAGTAACCCAGTATTTAGTGTCTCCGACTCGAAGCCTAAGAAACCCAGTGGTAATTGTCTCCGACCCGAAGCCTCAAAAATCCAGTGGTAAGTGTCTCCGATTCAAGACCCCAGTAAGCCAGTGATTAGTGTCTCCGACTCGAAGCCTCAGTAACACAGTGATTAGTGTTTTCGAATCGAGGCCTCAACAACCCAGTGGCTAGTGTCTCCGATTCGAAGCCTCAGTAACCCAGTGGTTAGTGTCTGTGACCCGTAGCCTCAGTGGCCCAGTGGTTAGTGTCTCGGACTCGAAGGCTCAGAAACCCAGTGATAAGTGTTTCTGACTCGAAGCCTCAGTAACCCAGTGATTAGGGTCTCCAACTCGAAGCTTCAGTAACCAAGTGGTCAGTGTCTCCGACTCTGAAGCCTCAGTAACCCACTAGTTAGTATCTCCGTCTCGAAGCCTTAGTCCCCCAGAGATTAGTGTCTCCGATTCGAAGCCTCGAAGCCTCAGTAACCCAGTGGTTAGTGTCTCCGACTCTAAGTCCCAGTAACCCAGTGGTTAGTGTTTCCGACTCGAAACCTCAGTAACCCAGTGGTTAGTGTCTCCGACTCTAAGTCTCACTAACCCAGTGGTTAGTGTCACCGACTTGAAACCTCAGTAACCCAGTGGTTAGTGTCTCCGTCTCCAAGCATCAGTAACCCAGTGGTTAGTATCTCCGACTCGAATCCTCAGTCCCCCATTAATTAGTGTCTCCGACTCGAAGCCTCAGTTACCATTTGGCCAGTGTTTCCGATTGGTGACCTCAGTAACCCAGTGGTTAGTGTCCCCGACTTGAAGCCTCAGTAACCCCTAGAGATTAGTGTCTGGATCTCGGAGCCTCAGTAACCATGTGGTTAGTGTATCCGACTCGAAGCATCAGTAACCCAGTGGTTAGTGTCTCCGACTCTAAGTCTCACTAACCCAGTGGTTAGTGTCTCCGACTTGAAGCCTCAGTAACCCAGTGGTTAGTGTCCCCGACTTGAAACCCCAGTAACCCCTATTGATTAGTGTCTGGATCTCGGAGCCTCAGTAACCAGGTGGTTAGTGTCTCCGACTTGAAGCCTCAGTAACCCAGTGGTTAATGTCTCACAGTCGAATCCTCAGAAACCCAGTGGTTAGTGTCATCGACTCGAGCCTCAGAAGCCCAGTAGTTAGTGTATCCGACTCGGAGCCTCAGAAAACCAGTGGTTAGTGTTTCCGACTCGAAGTTTCAGTAACCCAATGGTTAGTGTCTCTGAGTCAAATTCTCAGTACCCAGTGGTTAGTGTCTCAGACTCGAAGCTCCAGTAACCCAGTTGTTACTTGCTCTAACTCGAAGCCTCAGTAACCCAGTGGTTAGTGTCTCAAAGTCGAATCCTCAGTAACCCAGTGGATAGTGTCTCCGACTCCGAGCCTCAGTTATCATGTGACCAGTGTCTCCGACTGGAGGCCTCCGTACTCCAGTGGTTAGTGTCTCCGACTCGAAACCTCGGTAACCCGGTGATTAGTGTTTCCGACTCGAAGCCTTAGTAACCCAGTGGTTAGTGTCTCCCACTCGCAGGCTCAGAAACCCAGTGATAAGTGTCTCCGACTCAAGGCCGTAGTAACCCACTGTTTAGGGTCTCCAACTCAAAGCCTCAGAAACCAAGTGGTCAGTATCTCCGACTCTGAAGCCTCAGTAACTCAGTGGTTAGTTAGTTAACCCCTATTGATTAGTGTCTGGATCTCGGAGCCTCAGTAACCAGGTGGTTAGTGTCTCCGACTTGAAGCCTCAGTAACCCAGTGGTTAGTGTCTCATAGTCGAATCCACAGTAACCCAGTTGTTAGTGTATCCGACTCGAAGCCTCAAATACCATGTAGCCAGTGTATCCGACTGGAGGCCTCAGTAACCCATTGTTTAGGGTCTTCAACTCGAAGCCTCAGTGACCAAGTGGTCAGTGTCCCCGACTCTGAAGCCTCAGTCCCCCAGTGGTTAGTTTCTCCGACTCGAATCCTCCGTTTCCCAGCAGTTAGTGTCCCGACTCGAAGACTCAGTAACCCAGTGGTTAGTGTCTTCGACTCGAAGCCTCAGTAACACAGTGGTTAGTGTCTCCGATTTGGAGCCTCAGTAACACTGGGTTCAGTTACTCCGACTCGAAGCCACAATAACCCAGTGTTATGGGTCTACGACTCGGAGCCCCAGTAACCAAGTGGTTAGTGTCTCCTACTCTAAGCCTCAGTAACCCAGTGGTCAGTGTCAAAGACTCGAAGCCTCAGAAGCCCAGTGATTAGGGTCTCCGACTCGAAGTCACAGAAACCCAGTGATTAATGTCTCCTACTCTAAGCCTCAGTAACCCAGTGGTCAGTGTCAAAGACTCGAAGCCTCAGAAGCCCAGTAATTAGGGTCTCCGACTCGAAGTCACAGTTACCCAGTGATTAATGTCTCCAACTCGAAGCCTCAGTAACCCAGGGGTTAATGTCTCCTATTCGAAACCTCAGTGATACAGTAGTTAGTGTCTCCGACTCGAAGCCTGAGTAACCCAGTGTTTAGTGTCTCAGAGTCAAATCCTCAGTAACCCAGTAGTTAGTGTCTACGACTCTAAGCCTCAAAAACCCAGTGGTTAGTGTCACGATTCGATGCCTAAGAAGCCCAGTGGTTAGTGTCTCCGACTCGAAGCCACAGTAACCCCGTCACTAGTGTCTCTGACTCGAAGCCACAGTAACCCAGTGGTTAGTGTTTCCGACTCGAATCCTCAGACACACAGTGGTTAGTGTCTCCGACTCAAGCCTCAGAAGCCCAGTGGTTAGTGTATCCGACTCGAAGCCTCAGCAACCCGGTGGTTAGTGAGCCTGACTCGAAGCCTCAGTAACCCAATGGTTAGTGTCTCTGACTTGAAGCCTCGGTAACCCTGTGGTTAGTAACTCCGACTCGAAGCCCAAGTAACCAAGTGGTTAGTGTCTCAACTCGAACTCTCTGTCCCCCAGTGGTTAGAATCTCTGTCTCCAAGCCTCAGAAACTCGGTGGTTAGTATCTCCGACACGAAGCCTCAGTTACCCGGTGGCCAGTGTCTGTGACTGGAGGCCTCAGTAACCCAGTGGTTAATATCTCCGACTCGAAGCCTCAGTCCCCCAGAGATTAGTGTCTCCGACTCGAAGCCTCAGTAACACAGTGGATAGTGTGTCCGACTTGAAGCCTCAGCATCCAAGGGGTTAGTAAATCCGACTCGAAGCCTCATCAACGCACTGGTTCGTGTCTCCGACTCGAAGTTCCAGAAGCCTAGTGGTTAGTGCCTCCGACTCAAAGCCCAGGTAACCCAGTGGTTAGTGTCTCCGACTCAAAGCCTCAGTAACCCAGCGGGTAGTGTCTGCGACTTGAAGCCTCATTAACCTCGTGGTTAGTGTCTCCGACTCGAAGTCTCCGTAACCCAGTGGTTAGTGTCTCCGACTTGAAGGCTCAGTAACCCAGTGGTTAGTATCTCCGATTCGAAGTCTCAGTAACTAAGTGGTTAGTGTCCCCGACTCGAAGACTCAGTAACCCAGTGATTAGTGTTTCCGACTCGAAACCTCTGTCACCCAGTAGCTAGTGTCTCCTGCTCGAAGCCTGAGTAACCCAGTTGTTTGTATCTCAGAGTCGAATCCTCAGTAACCCAATGGTTAGCGTCTCCGACTCGAAGCCTCAGAAGCCCAGTGGTTTGTGTCTCCGACTCGAAGCCTCAGTAACCCAGTGGTTGGTGTCTCCGACTCGGGGCCTCAGTAACCCAGTGGTGACTGTCTCCGACTCGAAGCCTGAGTAACCCAATCATTAGTGACATCGAGTCGAAGCCTCAGTAACCCAGTGGTTGGTGACTCCGTCTCGAACCCTCAAGTGTCTCCTAACCAAGTCGGAGACCCTAACCACTGGGTCACTGAGGTTTCATATATGAGACACTAACCACTGAGTTACTGAGTCTTTGAGTCGGAGACACTTGTTACTGGGTTACTGTGGCTTCGAGTCGGAGACAGAAACCACTGGGTTTCTGACGCTTCAAGTCGGAGTTACTGAGCACTGGGTTACTGAGGCTCAAAGTTGGAGACACTAACCACTGGGTTACTAAGGCTTCGATTCGGAAATACTAACCACTGGGTTACTGAGGCTTAAAATCGGAGACACTAACCTCTGGGTTACTGATGCTCCGAGTTGGAGACGCTAACCACTGGGTTACCGAGGCTTTTAGTCAGAGACACTAACCTCTGGATTACAGAGACCTCCAGTCGGAGATATTGGCCACATGGTAACTGAGGCTTCGAGTCGGAGACACTAACCACAGGGGACTGAGGCTTTGAGTCGAAGACACTAACCCCTGGGTTACTGAGGCTTTGATTCAGAGATACTAACCACTGGGCTACTGAGGCTTCAAGTCGGAGACAATAACATCTGGGTTACAAGGGCTTCGAGTCGGAAACACTAACACTGGGTTACTGAGGCTTTGAGTCGAAGACACTAACCACTGGGTTACTGATGCTTTGAATCGGAAACACTAACCCCTGGGTTACTTAGGCTTCGAGCCGGAGACACTAACCACCGGATTTCTTGGGATTCGAGTCATAGACATTAACCGCTGAGTTACCGAGGACTCGAGTTGGAGACAATGACCACTGGAAATTGAGGCTTCGAGACGAAGACACTAATCAATTGGTTACTGAGGCCTCGAGTCTGTAACACTAACCACTAGGTTACTTAGGGTTCGAGTCGGAGACTCTAGTCACTGGATTACTGAGGCCTCGAGTTGAAGACACTAACCACTAGGATACTGAGGGTTGATTCGGAAACACTAACCACTGGGTTACTGAGGCTTCGAGTCGGAGACACTAACCACTTGGTTACTGAGGTTGCGAGTCGGGGACACTCATTACTGGGTTACTGAGGCCTCGAGCCTGAGACACTAACCACCGGGTTAATGAGGCTTCAAGTCGGAGAGACTAACCACTGGGGGACTGAGGTTTCAAGTCGGAGACACTGACCACAGGGTTACTGAGGCTTCGAGTCGGAGACACTTACCACTGGATTACTGAGTCTTCTTTTCGGAGACACTCACTACTGGGTTACTTAGGCTTCGAGCCGGAGATACTGACCACTGGGTTACTGAGGCTCCAAGTCGAGACACTAACCGCTGGGTTACTGAGGCATCAGAATTGGAGACACTGACCCCTGGGTTACTGAGGCTTTGAGTTGGAGACACTAACCCATGGGTTACTGAGTCCTTGAGTTGGAGACACCGACCACAGGATTTGTGAGGTTCGAGTCGGAGACAATATCCATTGGGTTACTGAGTCTTCGAGCCGAAGACACTAACTGCTGGGTTACTGAGTCGTCGAGTTATAGAATCTGACCACTGTGTAACTGAGGCTTCGAATCGGAGACACTAACCGCTGAGTTACTGAGGATTCAGACTCGATGTCACTGACCCCTGGGTAACTGAAGGTTAGTTTCGGAGACACTGATCTCTGGGTTACTTAGGCTTCGAGTCGGAGAAACTAACCACCGGGTTACTGAGGCTTCGAGTTGGAGATACTGACCAGTGGGTTACTGAGGCTTCGAGTCGGAGACACTACCCGCTGGGTTACTGAGGCTCCAGAGTCGGAGACACTGACCCCTGGGTTACTGAGGCTTCGTTTCGGAAACACAAACCACTGGGTTACTTAGGCTTCGAGTCGGAGACACTCACTGCTGGGTTACTAAGGCTTCGAATCAGAGACAGTGACCACTGGGTTACTAAGGCTTCGAGTCGGAGACACTAACCTCTAGGTTTATTTAGGCTCCAGAGTCGGAGACACTAACCACTGAGTTACTGAGTCTCCGAATCGGAGACACTAACCACTGGGTTACTGAGGCTTCGAGTCGGAGACACTAACCACTGAGTTACTGAGGCTTCGAGTCGGGGACACTCATTACTGGGTTACTGAGGCTCCGAGTCGGAGAAACTAGCCACCGGGTTACTGAGGCTTCAAGTCGGAGACACTAACCACTGGGTTACTGAGGCTTCGAGTCGAAGACACTAAGCACTGGGTTACTGAGGACTCGAGTCGGAGATACTAACCACTGGAATACTGAGGCCTCGAGTCGGAGACACTAACCACTGGGTTACTGAGGCTTCTAGTCGGAGACACCAACCGTTGGGTTACTGAGTCTTTGAGTCGGAGTCACTAACAACTGGGTTACTGAGGGTTCGTGTCGGAGACACCAACCACTGGGTTACTGCGGACTCGAGTAGGAGATACTGACCACTGGGTTACTGAGGTTTCAAGTCTTAGACAATAACCAATGGGTTACTGAACCTCCGAGCCGGAGACACTAACTGCTGGGTTACTGAGTCCTCGAGTCGGAGACACTGACCACTGAGTTACTGAGGCTTCGAGTCGGAAACACTAACCCCTGGGTTACTGAGTCCTCGAGTCGGAGACACTATCACTTGGGTTACTTAGGCTTAGAGTCGGGGATGCAAACCACTGGGTTACTAATGCCTCGAATCGGATCACTAACCCCTGGGCTACAAAGTCTTCTAGTCGGACCCACTATCACTTGGGTTACTTTGGCTTCGAGTCGGGGACGCAAACCCCCGGGTTACTGAGGCTTCAAGTCGGAGACACTAACCCTTGGATTACTGAGGCTTCGAGTCGGAGACACCAAGCGCTGGGTTACTGAGTCTTCGAATCGGATCCACTAACAACTGGGTTATTGAGGGTTCGAGTCGGAGACACCAAGCACTGGGTTACTGAGGTTTTGAATCGGAGACTCTAACCACTGGGTCACCGATGCCTCGAGTCGGAGTCACTAAGCAAAGGGTTACTGAGGCTCCGAGTCGAAGACACTAACCACTGGGTTACTGAGGCTTCGAGTCGGAGACACTAACTACTGGGTTACTGAGGCTTCAAGTAGGACACTCTAAGCAGTGGGCTACTGAGGCTTCGAGTCGGAGACAATAACCAATGGGTTATTGAGGCTTCGTGTGGAGACACTTAGCACTGGGTTACTGAGGCCTGAGGTTACTGAGGCCTCAGCACTGGGTTACTGAGGTCACTAGGTTACTGAGGTCTCAGCACTGGGTTACTGAGGCCTCGACACTAACCATGAGTCCGAGACACTAATCACCGGGTTACTGAGGCTTCAAGTCGGAGACACTAACCACTGGGTTACTGAGGTTTCAAATCGGAGACACTGACCACAGGGTTACTGAGGCTTCAAGTCGGAGACACTAATCACTGGGTTACTGAGGTTTCACGTCGGAGACACTGATCACAGGGTTACTGAGGCTTCGAGTCGAAGGTACTAACCACTGTGTTATTGGGGCGTTGGGTCAGAGACACTAACCGCATGGTTACTAAGGCCTTGAGTCGGAGACACTGACCACTGGGTTACTGAGGATTCGATTTGGAAACACTAATCACTGAATTACTGAGGCTCTGAGTCGGAGACACTAACAACTGGGTTCCTGAAGCTTCAAAGTAGGAGACACTAACCACAGGGTTACTGAGTCTACGAGTCGGAGACACTCACTGCTGGGTTTCTGAGGCTTCCAATCGGAGACACTAACAACTGGGTTTCTGAGGCTTCCAGTCGGAGACACTAACAACTGGGTTCCTGAAGCTTCAGAGTAGGAGACACTAACCTCAGGGTTACTGAGTCTACGAGTCGGAGACACTCACTGCTGGGTTTCTGTGGCTTTGTTAATGAGGCTTCGAGTCGGAGACACGAACCCCTGGGTTACTTAGGATTTAGAGTCAGAGACACTGACTCCTGGAATACTGAGGCTTCGAGTCGGAGACACTGCACTGGGTTACTGAGGCTTTGAGTCAAAAACACGAACCACGGGGTTACTGAGCCTTCGAGTCGGAGACACTAACCGAGGGCTTACTGAGGCTTTGAGTTGGTGACACTAACCACTGAGATTCTGAGGCTACGGGTTGGAGACACTAACCAAAAGGTAAGTGAGGCTTCGAGTCGGAGACACGAACCACTGGGTTACTGAGACTTCACGTCGGAGACACTGACCACTAGGATACTGAAGCTTTGAGTCGGAGACACTGACCACTGAGTTACCGAGGCCAGGTGTCGGAGACACTGACCACTGGGTTACTAAGGCATCGAGTCGGAGACACTAACCACTGAGTTACTGAGGCTCCGGGTTGGAGACACTAACCACAAGGTTACTGAGGCTTTCCACTGAGGCTTCGAGTCGGAGACACTAAAAACTGTGTAACTGAGTCAATGAGTCGGAGACACTAACCACCGGGGGACTGAGGCTTTGAGTCGGAAACAGTAGCCCCTGGGTTACTGAGTCGTCGAGTCGGAGCCACTGACCACTGGGTTACTGAGGTTCCGAGTCGGAGACATCAACCACTGAGTTACTGAGCCTTCGAGTCGGAAACACTAACTACTGGGCTTTTGAGGCTTTAAGACGGAGACACTAACCACAGGGTTACTGAGGCTTCGAGTCGGAGACACAAACCACTGGTTTACTGAGGCTCCGAATTGGAGACACTAAGCACTGGGTTACTGAGGCTTTGAGTCGGAGACACTACCACTGGTTTACTGAAGCTTCGAGTCGAGGAGACTCACCACTGGGTTACTGAAGCCTCAAGCCGGAGACACTAACCACTGGGTTACTGAGGACTCGAGTTGGAGACACTGACCACTGGGTTACTGAGGCTTCGAGTCGGAAATTCTAACCACTGGGTTACTGAGGTTCCGAGTCGGAGTCACTAACCACCAGGTTCCTGGGGCTTCGATTCGGAGACACTAACCTCTGGGTTACTGAGGCTTCGAGTCGGAGACACTAACCACTGGGTTACTGAGTCATCGAGTCGGAGACACTCACTACTGGGTTAATGAGGCTTAGAGTCGGAGACACTAACCACTGGGTTACTGAGACTTCGAGCCGGAGACACTAACCACTTTATTACTATGGCTTCGAGTCGGAGACACTAACCGCTGAGTTTCTGAGGCTTCGATCAGGAGACACTAACCACTGGGTTACTAAGGCTTCGAGTCGGATACACTAACCACTGGAGGACTGAGTCTCCGAATGGAGACCTTAAGCAGTGGGTTACTGCGGCATCGAGTCGGGGACACTAACCACTGGGTTACTGAGGCTTTGAGTCAGAGACACTAACCGCCGGGTTATTGATTTCTCGAGCCGAAGACACTAACCTCTGGGTTACTGAGGAAACGAATCGGAGATACTGACCACTGGGTTACTGAGGCTTCGAGTCGGAAACACTAACCCAGGGGTTACTGAGTTTTCGAGTCGGAGACATGGACCAGTGAGTTACCGAGGTTTCGAGTCGAAGACAATAACCACGGGGTTACTGAGTCGCCGAGCCGGAGATTCTAACTGCTGGGTTACTGAGGCCTCAAGACGGAGACACTGACCACTAGGTTACTGAGGCTTCTAGTCGGAGACACCAAGCGCTGGATTACTGAGTCTTTGAGTCGGAGCTACTAACAAACGGGTTATTGAGGGTTCAAGTCGAAGACACCAATCACTGGGTTACAGAGGCTTCGAATCGGAGACACTAACCACTGGGTCACCGAGGCCTCGAGTCGGAGTCACTAAGCAAAGGGTTACTGAGGCTTCGAGTCGGAGACTCTAACCACTGGGTTACTGAGGCCTCGAGTCAGTGACACTAACCAATGGGTTACTGAAGCTTCGCTTCGGAGACACTAACCCCTGGGCTTCTGAGGCTCCGAGTCGGAGACACTAACCACTGGGTTACTGGGACTTCGAGTCGGAGACACTAACCACTGGGTTACTGAGTCTTCGAGTCGGACACTTTAAGCAGCGGGTTACTGAGGCTTCGAGTCGGAGACACCAACTACTGGGTTATTGAGGCTTCGTGTCGGAGACACTCAGCTCTGGGTTACTGAGGCCTCGAGGTTACTGAGGCCTCAGCACTGGGTTACTGAGGCCACTGGGTTACTGAGGCCTCAGCACTGGGCTACTGAGGCCTCGACACTAAGTACGAGTCGGAGACACTAACCACCGGGTTACTGAAGCATCAAGTCGAAGACACTAACCACTGGGTTACTGAGGTTTCGAGTCGGAGACACTGACCACAGGGTTTCTGAGGCTTCAAGTCGGAGACACTAACCACTGGGTTACTGAGGTTTCGAGTCGGAGACACTGACCACAGGGCTGCTGAGGCTTCGAGTCGGAGACACTAACCACTGGGTTACTGAGTCTTCGAGTCGGAGGCACTCACTACTGGTTAACTGAGGCTTCGAGACGGAGACCCTGACCACTGGGTTACTGAGGCTTCCAGTCGGAGACACTACCTACTTTGTTACTATGGCTTCGAGTCAGAGACACTAACCGCTGGGTTGCTGAGGCCTAGAGTCGGAGAAATTGACCACTGGGTTACTGAGGCTTCGAGTCGGAGACACTACCTTTTGGGTTACTGATTCTTTGAGTCGGCGACACTATCACTTGGGTTACTGAGGCTTCGAGTCGGGGACGCTAACCACTGGGTTACTAAGGCCTCGAGTCGGTGACACTAACCACTGGGTTACTCTGGCCTCAAATCGGAGACACTAACCACTGGGTTACTGAGGCTTCGAGTCGGAGACAATATTAACTGGGTTGCTGAGGCCTCGAGTTGGAGAACCTAACCACTGGGTTACTGAGGATCCTAGTCGGAGACTTTAACTACTGGGTTTCTGAGGCTTTTAGTCGGAGACACTAACCCCTGGGTTACTGAGTCTTCGAGTCGGAGACACCAACCACTGGGTTACTGAGTCTCCGAATCGGAGACACTAACCATTGGGTTACTGATGCTTCGAGTCGGGGACACTCGTTACTGGGTTACTGAGGCTCCGAGTCGGAGACACTAAATACCGGGTTACTGAGGCTTCAAGTCGGAGACACTAACCACTGGGTTACTTAGGCTTCCAGTCGAAGACACTAAACACTGGGTTTCTGAGGACTCGAGTCGGATATACTGAATACTGGGTTTCTTAGGCTTCGAGTCGGAGACACTAACCAACGGGTTACTGAGGCTCTAAGTCGGAGACACTAACTACTGGGTTACTGAGGTTAAGATTTGGAGACAGTTACCACAGGGTTACTGAGGCTTCGAGTCGGAGACACTAACCACTGGGTTGCTGAGTCTTCGAGTCGGAGTCACTGACCCCTGGGTTACTGAGGCGTTGAGTTGGAGACACTAACCCCTGGGTTCCTGAGTCTTTGAGTCGGAGACACCGACCAATGGATTACCGAGGTTTCGAGTCGGAGACAATAACCACTGGGTTACTGAGGCCATGAGACGGGGACACTGACCACTGGGTTATTGATGTTTCTAGTCGGAGACACTGACCACTGGGTTACTGAGGCTTCGAGTCGGAGACACAAACCGCTGGGTTCCTGAGTCTTTGAGTCGGAGCCACTAACAACTGGGTTACTGAGGGTTCGAGTCGGAGACACCAACCACTGGGTTACTAAAGCTTCGAATCGGAGACACTAACCACTGGGTTACCGAGGCCACGAGTCGGAGTCACTAACTAAAGGGTTACTGAGGATTCGAGTCGGAGACTCTAACTACTGGGTATTGAGGCCTCGAGTCAGTGACACTAAGCACTGGGTTACTGAAGCTTCAAGTCGGAGACACTAACCACTGGGTTACTAAGGCTTCAAGTCGGAGACACAAACCACTGGGTTGCTGAGGCTTCGAGTAGGACACACTAAGCATTGGGTTACTGAGGCTTCGAGTCGGAGATACTAACCACTGGGCTACTGAGGCTTCATGTCACAGACACTCAGCACTGGTTTACTGAGGCCTCGAGTCGGAGACACTAACCACTGGGCTACTGAGGCCTCGAGTCGGAGACACTGACCACTGGGTTACTGAGGCTTCGAGTCGGAGACACTAACCACTGGGTTACTGAGGCTTTGAGACGGAGACACTGACCACTGGGTTATTGAGGTTTCTATTCGGAGACACTGACCACTGGGTTACCGAGGCTCCTAGTCAGAGACACTAACCGCTGGGTCACTGATTCTTTGAGTCGGAGACACTATCACTAGGATTACTGAGGCTTCGAGTCGGGGACGCTTACCGCTGGGTTACTGAGGCTTCGAGTCGGAGACACTACCACCTCGGTTACTGAGGCCTCGAATCGGAGACACTAACCACTGGGTTACTGAGGATCCGAGTCGGAGACTTTAACTACTGGGCTTCTGAGGCTTTTAGTCGGAGACACTAACTACTGGGTTACCGAGTCCTCGGGTCGGAGACACTAACCACTGATTTACTGAGGCTTCGAGTCGGAGACACTAACCACCGGGTTACTGAGTCTCCGAGTCGTAGACACTAACCACTTGGTTACTGAGGCTTCGAGTCGAAGACACTGACCCCTGGGTTACTGAATCCTCGATTCGGAGACACCTAATACTGGGTCACTGAGGCTTCGAGTCGGATACACTAACCACTGGATTATTGAAGTTTCGAGTCGGAGAGACTAAGCTCTGGGTTACTGAGGCTTCGAGTCGGAGATACTAACCACTGGGTTACTGGGGCTGCGAGTCGGAAACACTAACCGCTGGAATACCGAGGCCTTGAGTCGGAAACACTAACCACTGGGTTACTGAGGCTCAAAGTCGGAGAGACTAACCAGTGGGTTACTGAGGCTTCGAGTCGGAGACACTAACCACTGGGATACTGAGTCTTCGAATCGGAGACACTCACTGCTGCGTTACTAAGGCTTCGAGTCGGAGACACTGACCGCTGGGTTTCTGAGGCTTCGAGTTTGAGAATGTAACCACTGGGTTACTGAGGCTTCGAGTCGGAGACACTAACCACTGGGTTCTTAGGCTTCGAGTCGGAGACCCTAACCGCTCGGTTTCTGAGGACTCGATTAGGAGACACTGACCACTGTGTTATTGAGGTTTCGAGAGGGAGACACTAATCACTTGGTTACTGAGGCTTTGAGTCGGAGACACCAACCACTGGATTACGGAGGCTTCGAGTCAGAGACATTTACCACTGGGCTTCTGATGCTTTGAATCGTAGATACTAACCATTGGGTTTCTGAGGCTTCGATTCGGATTCTCTAACCACTGGGTTACTGAGTCTCCTAGTCGGAGACACTAACCAATTTGTTACTGTGGCTTTGAGTCGGCGACACTACCCACTGGGTTACTGAGGCTTCGAGTCGAAGACACTAACCACAGGACTACTGAGGCCTCGAGTCAGAGACACTAACCTCTGGGTTACTCAGGGTTCGAGTCGGAGATACTGACCACTGGGTTAGTGAGGTCTCGAGTCGAAGACACTAACCACTGGGTTAATGAGGCTCCGGGTCGGAGACACTTAACACTGTGTTTCTGAGGCTTCGAGTAGGACACGCTAACCACTGGGTTGCTAAGGCTTCGAGTCTGAGACAATAACTACTGGGTTACTGAGTCTCCGAATCGGAGACACTAAGCAGTGGGTTACAGAGGATTTGAGTCGGGGACACGAACCCCTGAGTTACTGAGGCTTTGAGTCGGAGACACTAACCCCATGGTTACTGAGTTTTCGAGTCGGAGACATGGACCACTGGGTTACCGACGTTACGAGTCGGAGACACTAACCACTGGGTTACTGAGGCGTCGAGTCGGAGACACCAACCACTGGGTTACTGAGGCTTCGAGTCGGAGACACTAACCACTGGGTTACCGAGGCCTCGAGTCAGAGTCACTAACCAAAGGGTTACTGAGGCTTCGAGTCGGAGACTCTAACCACTGGGTTACTGAGGCCTCGAGTCGGTGACACTAACCACTGGGTTACTGAAGCTTCGAGTCGGAGACACCGACCACTGGGTTTCTGAGGCATCGAGTCTGAAAAACTAATCACTGGGTCACTGAGGCTTCGAGTCGGAGACACTCACCACTGGGTTACTGAGGCTTCGAGTCGGAGACACTAAGCAGTGAGTTACTGAGGCTTCGAGTCGGAGACACAAACCGAGAGAAGGTTTAGGGGTATTCTGGCAAAGAGAATTTTGGCTGCTCTCTGACAATAAGAGGAGGGATAGGGGTACTGTGGCAAGGAGGGTTTTGGCTGCTCTCTAACAGTAAAAGGAGGAGGGGGTAATCTGACATGGGTGGTTTTGGGTGCACTCTAACAATGAGAGGAGGGGGGTACTCTGGCAAGGAGGGTTATGGGTGCTCTCTGACAATGAGAGGAGAAGGGGGTACTCTGACAATCAGATGTTGGGGTGCTCTCTGACACTGATAGGAGGATGGTACTCTGCAAATGAGGAGTTGAAGTGCATTCGGACAGGGAGGAGAGAGTTGAACTCTGACAAGAAAAGGAGGAGTACTCTCACAAGTAGGGGAAGAAGTACTCTGACTAGAGGGGGAGAGGGTACTCTTACAAGTAGCAGAGGGGCTTGGGGAAGAAGTTGAGGTCGGGTTCATTCGGAATGGTGACTGAAGAAAATGGGAACTTATGCTACTAAGTTGATCAAATGAAACTATCATCAAGATGAAAATAAATATTAAACATTTCAATAAAATTTAATGTTTGAATTTTTGTGAATGAATACCCTCATTCCCAGGATACTTAGTAGTTAATTTCTTATTTTCTGTTCCCTCTGTAAATTAATTTTCGAAGTTGAAAATGCACACGCGATCATTTTGGCAGTGCTACTCGCTCGAAATATTATACATGCAGTTGACAGGCTCTGTTAGTAGAGTATATGTGGCCTAAATGCGGATTTTGTCCGGTCTACGGGAGTTTGCACATAACATTTCAGGCCGCGCGAAGGGTAGCGGAAGGTGGGAGGCGTAAGGTGGGCGGCGCGGAGGTACGCGGGACCGGATGTGGGTCAGAGTCACTGATAAGCCTAACTGACTGCGCGAAGAGGTGGAAGGGGGTCAGGGGCTTTCGGCTCCATGCTTTCGAATGTACCTTGGGAAGGTTAATGTTTTGAACCTTTTCCATTTATTGTATTTTGATGTTTATTGTATCTATATATGATTTTTCTTCTTTAGATTGCTGTAATGGGGTTTAATTGGTCACTGACCATTGCTCGTTATATACATTTATTCGATTCTGGTAGTTATAGTGTTATAAAAAATTCCTGGAGGGGTAAGGTGTAGGGATCCCCTGGGCATAAAGATGGATGCGCTTAGGAAAATTAGGTGAGATTGCTCTTACCTGTTCTTTGTCTTATCAGTAAATTCCGTGGCATGTTTGCTATTTTTGAGTGTATGTATCATTATATATTTTATGTCTGGATTATAATTCTATATATTTTCAGTGGATATTTCGTTCATATTCTCATCTAGTTGGGGTATAAATGACTCATTCGGTGTATGGTTGGTGAGTTCTTAACGGTTGGATGCTCGATTGAAGCCTGTTGGTTCATTTGGGGGGCGACATTTTGTGTTTTACATCTATTTATTTTCATCTGTATTTAATATGTATAGGAATAGTATGGCTTATTAGTATGGTAGTTGGCGAGTTGATGTTTGTTTTTTGGGTTGATGCAGCAGCTTCTTTACAAGAATCTATCTACCCCATAACGCATTATCCAGTTTCGTACCAGATATATCGGTGTTACCATGTATCCGCATGTGGCAAATGGACCGTTATCTAGAGTATGTAGACAGTTCGGGTTGCCTCATCTCTATTTTTTGTACAGCGAGTATCGTTTGGATGCCCTAAAGCGAGAGTAGGTGAACGATATGGATTGATTGTAAGTTATTGTGTTGTGTTATGTATACTTAGTAATGATCTGTAGATATATGTTGAATTTCTGTTGTTTTCGGGATTTCGAACAGTTATCTCATACAGATATAAGAATTTTTAGGATATTTTAGGGTTGCATCTTCCATGTAGCACAATATTTCAGGCATAATTGGTCAGTTATTACATCATTGCGGTAGTTTTATGTAT
>SDVV010009136.1:0-16853 GCA_016164225.1 Gammarus roeselii
ATGCACGCACTAGGGTGCGTACATATCACTCTTTATGTTCTAAAGGATTGGAAGCGGAGATCCGTTTCTAGTAAGCGTTTTTTCTTTTGCGCACTAGCGTGCGTCTGACACAGCTAAAATTTTCACATTTTTTCTAACGTTGAAAGCGTTGTTTCGTTTATTCCTCGCGCACTCAGGCGTGCGAGCCTACTGGAATCAATAATCATCGAGCCCTACGGGGGAGCCTATTATGACTCACGTTGAGGCTCTGGTGGAAATGAGGCTCAAATCAATCAATCTACAGTATTGTACGATGACAAAGATGTGGATGGACGACATGAATTATACAGACAATATGAATACAATATAGGCTTTAAAATCTAAAAGCGCTAACATATTGTAAAGATGGGTTTAAACCATTGTTTTATTGATGAAGAGGTGAAAAGACAGCATAAGTTATACAAAAAAGTTATACATAAAATACATACCAAACGACTGATTATACAATATACACTCTTCAAGGCCGCTAGGAAATGATCAAATGATTGACAATCAGAATAATACAATGCTGGAATGCACAAGTCGGATGAATATACTTCTATTTCAGAAGACAAAGCAAAATATTTGCTCATCAGCCAATGATTGCATCATCAAAAATGGTATGGTAATTGATAGAAATAATTCAAGGAATTAGCTATACCAAAATCGAGTTAACCTTTGTCAAAGATAGAAGCTGCCTATTGTTCCTCCAAAAGACTGAGCTCTTAATCTAATTATAGTAAAACAATTGAAACATTTGAAACATAGAAATAGACTAAACGCTATAGCTATATAGTTAACACTTATGGTAATTGTCAAAGACAATTGTGATCGGTAGCAACATAAAAAACATATGTATCGTCTGAGTAAAAACGATTAGATGATGTCTCAATGTTGAGAGTTATGATGGTGGTGGTGATTTTGGACATGCTCAAGAACAGAATGCATGTTCTGGTAACTGGTATTATACATTTAGCTTGTGTTTGTTGGCAAAGTTACGGTTTTGAATTGTTCCTTCAATAGATGTTCATTAAGTTTATTCTTGAAGGACGTGTTGGATTTAAGATTCTTCAGGCTTGTTGGGAGGTTATTCCAGGATTTTGGTCCAGTAATCGAAAAAGCTGTACAGACCGTTTCTGTTTTCCTGTGTTCAACGTCCAAAGTATCATCATTACATTGGATATGGAGTGCGCATATCCGCCGTTTTACTTCCGCAATCTTGCACTGGCTTGCGCGTTAGTTTTTTTCCGAAACTGCTACGTTTGTTTATGCTATGTTACTGGGCACTGAGGATTGAGAGGGCGGATGATGCGGCACGGAGAGCTGAGGTGAGGCTAGACACAGCAGAACCGCGCTCACTCCCATGTTAAGATTTTACCCCGCAATTAAAAAATAAGTACGAAACTATTGGAACACTGAATGGTCTGCTGTTCTCTTGCGAAGGAAATTCCGCCCTATCAAAAACACACCAACACTCTGAGCCTCTTCAAATATTGATTTTGACGGACGGAGATCATTATCTGCCGGTTGAGAACAGCATATAGTCGTCTAACACATAGCATCTAATGGAGGCGTCACCGCCTCCATATTGCATGGATATTCTAGTCGCCCTTACAATTGCCCATGTCTGAGCAGAATGCCAAACCTGGAAGGCGTTTCGACGCGCCCACTTTACCAGGAGCGGTGCCTGAACCCTACTAATGCTTACTGATTTTTCCAGAAGCAATTCAGTGCGTAACCACTTTGCTGGTACCATAGATGACCCTACCTCTTGGGTAAAATTTAATGTGTCATGAATCGATTACACTTTTCTAACCTGTCGATAAATTCCTCAATCCCGGAAGATCATTGTTTCCAACTTATTTAACACTTCCTAGACCCCTTTTTCTGTTGTAAGGACTTGAGCATACAGAAACAGACGTTGACTTGATGCGGCACTGGTTGCTGGTTTGACAATCGGAACCAGAAGAAATTGACTCCAGTGTACTAGAATGTTTCGCCACTCTAATCTATGTCCTCTTGGCTGCTCAACGTCTGTAAGGACGGGGTTCAGAGAGGTGAACGCTAGTGCAATATGTCGAGAGCTGGAGTTGTTGAGAGCAACTGGTGAAATTGGCAGTTGAGTCGGTTGTGTTTGCAAATTATACGGCCTTGATGTCAGATTCGGAAGAGAAGCTGTGTAGGCTAGCGCCGGAGCTTGTCATGATATTGTGTGAGAGCAGAAAGCTGCGAGTTGATGTTCTTATACGTAAACTGTTGATAGGCTCGAGGAACGATGATGCGGGGTATTCAGTGTCTGCCGAAATAGTTGTTGAAGGTTGTTCTGTGCTTTACTTATTTAAGGCCGGTTACTCAAACCCATTCTGGTTTGCCTTAGCTTTTATCGCGTTCACTGTTGCGCTATGCCACTACAATCCCACTTTCCTAAACGACTGAGGTTAACTATGAACTTTTCGCTGAAACACAAATGAAAATTTGATTGTCCGAAAACTGAAGGAAAAAACGAGCCTACGAGAATCGTGAAGAAGCTTACTATATTTCTATAAAACCACCTCATTGTTATATTTAGAACTGTTGCTTATAGCATATCATTCATATTTTGAGATTTATTTTGATTTATATGCACATCATTAATCATCAGCACATGTAAATATTAAAATTATAAACTCGGCGTTTGCTTACTGAAATTAAATAAAGGATGTTATTGGTAACTGTAGAGTGTTGCACGGAACATGCCGAGGCGAAGCAAGACTTAACCAATGCCGTTTCTATTTATTCACATCTCTTACCGCCGAATTCAGACTAATGTGTTCTCACATAAATTGAATGCTTTCATAAAAAAAACAATGTATGCACTCATCAGCTGTCAACCTTAGTGAGTTAGAGGAGCGTTTAGTTGCCTCAGCACTTAGTGCAAATTTGGCAAAGGTAAAGTTGTCTTCCACGATCTGATTATCGTCCGTTTGCATGCCACGTCACCTTCAGCGTAGTGGAGCAAACAGCCTTATTTCCCATCAGACTCCCCTCTGTTTCACCTTTCAATATCTCTCCCTTTTCCCACGTCCTGAATTTGCTTGCCTTTTATTGGGCTCGTTTGCATTGAATATTGATCTCATGCATGGGATCCACGTTTTCTGTCACTTCTTCATCTTCCCTCTCAGCAGGTGTTGGGGCGCATGTTAATGTGTTAATCCTCCTTACTGCCACCCGGGAGTGATAGGACTTTATGACCTCAGCACCTTAGGCATTCCTGTACCTCCTGTGGTACTCGTGCATCCCATGACGTTTGCCGCGTAAAAACATTGACTTTACGCAGTATTAAACCAACGCTAACATATCAAAAGGAAAAGAAATACTTACTTGATGCAGGAGTTGTGTGATTGTCTGGCGTTCGGCGCCAGAAATACGATTGCTCCAGCGCGCTTAAAAGACTCGTCCCTCTAACCTAATCCAATCCATACCCCAGTTCCAACACCACGATCCTTGAAGTAACAAATGACCGACAAGACGTTCAAACCTCTCGCAAACAACGTCAGCACTGAAGTCAAAGTTAGACTATGTATTCCGGGCACTGACCCCAACAACCTACAGACTTTCCAAGCTATCAATAACTTGCTCGTCAATTCATCCGACCCATTTCCTACGCAAACACTGTCTGGTCCTATGACCTTCTCACCACGCACATAAACTCCGTTTAAATAGTAGAGAACACTGCGTTACCCATCGCAACGGGCTGTTAAGGGACCACACCTGTTCCCCATCCGAGTGATGGAACCAAGGTCCTTCTTCTTGAACTTCATTTTGATATGAGGCGTATGCAATTCTCTTCCAAGATTGTGCATCCGTCATATCCTTGCCACTACCTACTACCCCGTCAAACCTTATGAAATATACATAATACACCGGCAACACACTTCGGCTACCTTAACACCACCATTTCCTCTACACACAGACAACATATCTATGCATATCCCCCCCCCCGCCTAACGACACGCGTGCACGCACGCACACGCGCACACACTCCACAGCAATTGCGCTGGCTGATCACGAAGCCAAGACTGTCCTACGAAGCCCCACACCAGAGGTGGACGTGTTAGTGCATGGGCGGCCCATGGGTGACAGGGTTCACTTTTCGAGGCTGAGATGCAGGCAACATGCGGTCATCCAGCCATACAAGAAAAAGGGGGAACACCCTTCCTGATCTGAGCCCGCGATGTCGGTGCACGCCCGATGCGGTCGAGCACGCTATGACATCGTCTCCATTTATCGCATTCGGCAGGCTCAATCATGGTATGTCTGTGCGTGATCTACGGGAGCCCCCGCAAGATATAATCAGTTTACTCAGTGATCTGGCTCTATATAGAGCCGACTCTGGCCGTTAGATTTCCAACACGCACCAGTCGGTGGGTATCATGGCTTCCAGGCTGTGAGCCGGCCGTGACACTCCTCCACAGGAGGAGCTATGGATAAGCAGCAACGACAATGAAGATCCTAACAAGTATCCAGTCTCAGAGCTCTCATGTGAAGAAGATTGGACAAGTGGAAACATAGTTGTTTTCTAGTGTGAATGAATTTTTTTCAGTTTTAGGTGCACTGCATGGTGCACCCAAAGCACCCTCCACGACTAAGGCGTGGAGGGTGAGAGAAAGAGGGAAGAAGGCTGAACACTTCTGAGATGAAATATTCGGGAGGGACGACGGGAGTGACACGGATGTATTGGATCAATAATGACGACAACGGGGATGGTGATGAAGTTGAAGAACAGAGGGGGTTCACGGGTTCTGAGATGGCTGGGACACCTGAAGAGGATGGGGGATAAAAGAATGGTGATGACGGTAAGGAGAGTGGACTTGAGTGGGCATTAGCGCACGGAAATCCCAAAGTATGGGTGGAGTGATACGGTATGCAGGTATAACTGGAGTAGAGACATCATTGTGAAGGTAGCAAGAGAGCGTTGTGGATAGGCGGTGATAATAATTGTTGTGTATGGTCGAGTTTTGACGCGGATTTGTTGCACTTTCCCGCCCTTGGTAGTCTAGTGAAGAAACCGGATGGACATTGGTAGAGGAAGGTCCGGCAAACTATGACGCTGCAGGGGTAAACCAGTGAAAGCTGTCAGGCTCTGCTGACGACACTGATCTCTGACCTCACTCGTTACTCAACCTGTATGTTGAGGGCTCCTAGTAGGCTATGTTTCGGCTATGTGTGTGAGTGCATGAGAGGCAGGGAGGTGCGTCATGCTGTCGGCCATCCCACTCCTGCGGATTCAACCTTGTGTCTACACTTTCAAAGCATAATACGTGAGCATAAAATTACTAAAATGAATTAAGAAGATCCTGTTTTGACTTCCTCATCTCCATGACAATCAAGCTCTAGTTAACCCTATATTTTGAAAAATATTTTATCAAATAACGTAAGTACCTGCTTGTTCCATAGGTGAAAAACAACGAGAAGTATCCGTTTCTGCTGCCTCGCACATACCATCCAGCGGCGTTCAGACCGTCACCAGCGCTGTTGCAACATCAGCGCGTCAAGTGCCAGGCAAGTACCTGCATATCACTGTCTTTTTTTTTCTATCACGTGGCTCCCGACATTCCCCGCCCCAGGCCTTTTCATGTAGCGGCTCAGGAGGTGGCCCAGACTTCGACGGCAGCCCTCCCTGGGATCATAGTGGTAATGATGGGGAACGAAGGGTCGTCGAAACCCACACAATCGTATCAACAATGTTGACGTGAGGAGTTCAAGTCTCTTTAGTAATACTTCTTAACGGAGGAACGGGATTCTAGTTTTATTTTAGTAAAGGGGAGTAAGAAGTACGTGACAGGCTCAATAGGGTTCTAAAGGCACTGCTACCCAAGCTCCATCTGGGAAGATAGCGGGTAAGAATCCATTCTTCTTTCATTCAGATAGAAACTAATCAAGTTGGAGAATATTTAAATAAATTTTTTACAGATATTTCCAGATGAAAAGTCGAATACCCCAGGAGGGGGTGGCCAACGGCAATGCTCGTCTTACACTCCTCTCATGCACTCGACCATTTACAAAACCTAAGCTCTCCAGAGGTGGGCAGGTGCTTCGGCGCACCTTATTGACGTGCGACGCAAGTCAAAATCCGCTCTACTGCCCAGCTTTCCAATTGCCACCAGTATTTCCGCAAACGGGAAAATGTGACTAACTTCCACAAAAGTAGGATATTCAGAAATGTCTTGGGGTATCGTTTCGACATGATAGGTTAATCTGAAAGGTCTCAGACTCAGGCATCGCCATCAAGATGTTCCCCATGGAACATAGAGAGGCCTAAGTGGACATTTTTTATTAAATACAACACTGCCCGTCCCAGCTTTGCTGCAATGAAGCGTCGCCGGGGACATCTTGTGGTCCAAAAGAGACTCATTGATGGGCTGCAATTTTAAACAGATGGTCTCCTTCCACGGCAACATGACGCGTGTGGGGTGCAAGGGCTTGGAGCCTAACAGAGGGACAAGGAGAAGGAGGTGGAGGAGTCAGAAGGACATTGAGTGCAAGGATGACTAGAGACAGAAACATAAACTCAGTGTGCGGAACCAGTCTACATTTTCCACCAGCCAAGCAATATAGCAAACGGGCCACAGTTTGATCTTTAATGTAAATGTAGGAACCGGTGATGCTATTTTAGGTTGTATATAAAAAAATGTGTAGGAATTTTTTTTTATGACCCTAAAATTCGTTTTGAGGCTAAATAGGCCAAAACTTTGTCACTGCATCCAGTTTTTGTATAGCCAGGCTTAATTTTGCTTAGACTTCTAGTGCTAAGAGGTCCGACCAGGACCCCGTAGTACACACTTCGGGCCCGGAGTGAGGTCTGACATCAGAGTATGCAGCAGCGCCAGATGTGCCAGGCCTTACGCCACCCACCTCCCGTTTCGCAATTCAATTCTCAACGAGACGTAAAAGGCGGGAAAGCACAGCAGGGCTGCGTCAGAATTCATTCATTCACAACCATTCTTCACTCGCATCTATCCATTGCTCGATCTCTCGCTACCTCCACACTGATGTGTCTCCTCCTCAATGGCTGCTTCACACCGACCATCCACCCCAACTTCGGTCTACCTCTAGCCCTACATCCACTCACTTCTGCTTTCATAACCTTTTTCACAAATCTACCATCATCCATCCTCACCATGTGCCCGAACCCCCCCCCAGAACACGTGCATCTTTTATCTAATTTCTTCACCATCCCCTTTGTCATTTGAATTACGTTATAATGAATTCTGTCCCTCACCGTCACTCCGGCCATACGGTTACCTCTCTAGCACTTTATCTCGAAGACATTCAACCTTCTTCTATCAGTTGGCCTTACCCTCCACGTCTGAGCCCCGTAGGGCACAGCCAGGACAACTACTTCCTCATACAACTCTCCCTTCTTTGCTTCCATACCCAAGTCGTACAGCCTATTACACTTATTAATGCGAACTCTACTGGGGAGCCAGCAATGACTTGCGTCTTGGCTCCGGTGGAAATGAGCCCTCCAATCAATCAATCAGTGCACCAAAAACTTCACACCTACCTTCAGTCACTCTTGATTTCACTTCCGTTTCCAGTAATTCCGTCTTATTAACTTGAAATCCCGAGTACTGAAAGCACTGGACTTCCTCCGATGACTCTCCATTTAGGCGGACATCAATTCCACTCGCATCGGCAGTCCTCGAACATCTCGCACACTCTACCAAACTCCGCCACTGGCCTATACAACTCCCCCTCCGAATCGGCCACAAGAGCCGTATAATCCGCAAACAGCAGCTGACTCAACTGCCAACTCTGATCATTTTAGTTTTGCGCAGAGCCAGTATCGTAACCAATGAGTGACAAGTGAGTTCGAAAACACCATCGCATACTGTTCTTTGCGTCTAAGCTCCAAAGTTTACAAGTTCCAGGGTATAGAAACTTTTTTTTGCTGTATCAAACTGAGAGCTGGTCACCGCTCTAAGCCGAACATCGCTCCGAGACCGAATATCGTCTCGCATACGTTGAAGTTTTCAACTAAATTGGAGAGATCGACTATCATCTCTTTAGAGCGAGAGCAATAAGGCACCTCAGAGGGGTACCCCCTGGGGGTATCTCAGGCTCACCCGCCTTCCCGCGGTGTCCTCGTTAACCACCAAATTTCATTTGTCCCTTTGTGTAAATAAATCTACTTGTAAGATTACTTCGAAGTTAATTTAAGTTAATTTTTAGAACGTAAATAAATTTACTTATATACATTTTAAGTTGTATTTTGAGAAGACCCCACCTTCATTACCCAGAACCGGGATCAAACAATGGGCAAGATCATGCCCTATCAGAGAGAGACTGATGGCCCCTCCAGAGCGTCACACTCAAACCAGTCAGCGAAAAAGAATGACGAACCCCTCATAAGTTCCTCATCGACAGGAGACCTGACTCAGGACGTTGTCGATGACACAAATGAACGCTTCTCAAAGCTGGACGTGAATATGATCGGAATGCAGAATGTCCTGGGCAAGATATGTAAAATGATGGGCCTTCCCGAGCTGGAGACTGAGGACTGCTCGACGCCCTCCAGTGAAGTCGGTGAACGTCTCACTAAACTCGAGAACCTTTTTGCAACTATGGATACCCAACTGGATGAGCTGATGAAGAGGATAGAGGCAAGGGAACCCGTAACCTGTTCGTGTGCTTCCGCCTCTGACCTCTCTGATAACATCGCTCTCCTCCCAGCCAAAACTCATAACGCCCGAACACCAAGAAACGTAAAGAGGAGACAATACACTCGATTTGATGACCAACAACGGCCCTAAATTTCCCGAACACTTGGAAATGACATATGATGTCAATGACAGACCGGATATTTGCCCATATAAACTACGAAAAGAACTGGGCTCCATGACTGACCTTCCAATTCTCAACATCACCGCCAGCGGTGACGACAGCTTCACCATTGAAGTGGATACAAAACTTCAAAGTAACACTATACTCTCCAAAAACAGAATATGCGAAAAGCCTTGCAAAATCATATTATACCCAATTTTTTCCATGAGTTTAGGCCTGATTTATATCGAAGGTCTCCCGAGTGATGAAGCCGACGAGTTCATCACCGGACTCGTCCAATACGAGGAATGTGTAATTGAAGTGAAAATCGCACCAAAAATCAAACCAAGAAGAAACACCACCACGGCTCTTCTGCTTAAATTCAATTGCCCCACCCCACCTAACTACACAGACATACCTTTCTTTAACGCCAAAAACAAGGTTACACCCTTCGAAAGTCGTCTGATGTGATGCTATAAATGCCAGAAATACGGACACACGAGCCGAGATTGTCACAGTAAGCAATGATGCTCACACTGCTCTCAAGACGACCACGATAAAAGGGACGATCCCTTGTCGTGCCCATTTAAAGAATCTCACTGATCTTACTGCAAAGTAAACGGCCATCCGACGGGACACGGAGACTGCCCCCCAGGACAAGATTGAGAGGGAGATCCTGCAATACCAAACTGAGCACGAAGTCGGGTGACAAGAGGGTGCGGCCGCAATTCGCTCCCTCCAGTCTGACCCTCCCACCCAGGAGAGCATTATTGATCAGCATCAGCATCAATGATCAGCATCATTGTAGATAGCGGTGCAAACAAAGTTGCTCCCTCGATAAACCCATTCTCCATGATGAACTCGCTCTCCAAACAACTGGGAGGCAGACCGATATACATAAACCGACAGGGAAAGAAGTATCTGGCTCCCGTCGTAAATATCGAACAAAGCAACGCTAGACAAAGGATTAACAAAATAGACAAACAAAAGTAACTGTCGAAATACATCCGTTCTTCAATGCCACAAGACAAATTATATACACTTCAACTGACCTAAGTGCTTTTGCAGCAGGTTTTGCAAAGGATTACGACGTCACCAACTTTCCCTAGCAAAATGGATCAAACTATGAAGCATCCACACCACCGCATATCAAATCACTTGCCCAGGACGTGACACACCGGAATTCATAGAGATCCCAGGCGAACAGGGAAAAACAAAAACTTACCCAGTGGCGACATGGTCTGCAATGTGCAAATAATGCCTGGAATACGGCCACGTCATCAAATACTGCCAACCATACATACCCCAACGCTGTAAGAGGTGGGCCGGCGAGCAGGACCGGAAGGACTGCACAGCCCGCCAACCTAATTGCACTACTGCTCATGCCTCCATGAGGCAGGTGACCGCGACTGCCCAAAGCAGATGGACCAAAAATCAATGCCAATCATACAAAATGACCGCAGAGTCACACGAAAATAAGTCATCCAAATCTTTTGTGACGAAAACCCAAACTGCCGTAATTTAAATTACGCCAAAGCAGTTACATCTACAACTAAGTCTACCACACCAGGCGACACTCACGTACCGTCAACAAAAACTATTACCATGACCCCAACACCCCTCTCCTATACCACAACCAGCCCAGCGACAGCGTTCGTAATAGAGGCGGGCGTCCCAAGCAACGAATTCACCAGTGCCCAGGAGAGCACTGCGATGGATGCTGCCTCGGTCGACCATGAGGAAAGGTCCAATAACCTGAAAGTCAAAAGGCGAAGAGACGAAGATTCCTCCGAAGACGACCGCGGGTACACGACGCCCTCTCGCCACGAAGCAAAACGTTTAGCAACAGCCCACAAACCACAGCTCGCCTCGATCATAGCGTTGAACGACTTCAGACCGTTTTTTCTGCGACCGCACCCTGCGCAAACCAAAGTGAGGTATTCAACCCTCAGCTGACATGCCCGACACCAGAACATCTCAGAAGTGAGAACGACCATCGCCTGCGCGAGGACGGTTTGAAAATCTTCAACGAAGAACTGAAACCCGAAACCACTGATCGACCATGCACCGCACTCGACTCAGATATCCCAACGACTACTACTCAGCCCATCATAATGTTTAAAAAAAACTCCATGGAAGATAAACTCACTCGCTCAAGAAGCAAACACAAAGATTGCAATCCCTCGTCCTCCTCCTCCTACAAGAGCACTCACAGCCGAGAACGTAGTGAGTCTAGGAGATCATGTTCTTCAGAAAGCTGACGCTCTTGCGAGCGCTCTCGATCTAGGACACCTGCGCCTCATAGAAACAAACACCACACAAGTTCCTACAAACCACGCGACCGCTCCAAATCATCAAGATCTGTGCGTGAAACAGATCCGAAACGAACAACAACACAATACTTCAGTGAAATTGCCAGGGACATGGTAGCAAGAAAGATGAATTATCATCTCTAATCTCCATCCATTAACCATTGGTGATAGGCCTCCAGGAAATCAAACTCCGTGACACCGCCACCTTCACAATCCCTCAATATGTCATACACCGTCGTGAAGGTCACAATAATGTGACTGCACACGGCGGAGTGGCACTTATGATCCATCAAAGCATCATCACCTCTTCCCTCTGAGAACAGAACTCCAAGCTGACGCAGTGAAGATATGTATCTCAAGACCAATTACAGTGGTATCTATCTACTCGTCACGAAACCACGACCTCACGAAGGCACTAATGACCGATCTGCTTAAACAACTGCATCATCTTGTACTCCTCCTTAGGGACTTCAACAGCTTCCACGAAGTGTATGGATGCGTTAGAACAGACCATAGGGGAGTGATAATGGCCAACACCATAGACACTCCCAACCTGATCCTTCTCAACGACCGACAACCCACACGGATCACCCTCGAAAGTGAAACCGCCATCGATTTATCAATCTGTTTCCCCACTTTAGCTCCTCAACTTGTTTGGGGAGTCCTGCTTTCAACACATGACAGTGATCACAACCCAGTGATCATATCGCTCCTTACTAACCGACCAAACAATCCTGCCGCACGTGAACTTCGATTCAACTACCGGAAAGCCAGCTGGGAGGAATACTCGACTCATTTCGCATGGGACGATGTGGAGGGCCTTCCCGAAGACATTTCAGAGCGCGACCTTGTCATTCATCTATACGAGAAATTCCTAAGTGCAGCTGTCGCATGCATTCCTCAATATTTTTCCCAAAACCTTGGTGGTGCCCGGCTGCACAAGAAGTAATGTACCAGCGTGAAAGGATGTACGGGGCCTTCCGCAGCGCACGTTCCCCCAGGAACCGAGTAGCCTGGAAAAGGGAAACTGCCGTGTTCCGCAAACTTAGCGTGGAGAAGAAGCGAGAAAGCTGGACCCAATTAGTTAACACAGTCAATCAAAACACGCCTCTTTCCCATGTATGGGAAAAGTCAGACGTATCCAAGGTCACCCCGAGCGACCTATCCACATACTGTCGGACGGAGAAACTGTCTATTCTTCATACGCGGGCATCGCGGACATACTAGCTCAGACTTTCAGCCAAATATCGCAATCAACAAATTATACGGCTTCTTTCCAACAGGAAAAGACCCTAAGAGAAAGTGAGCATATCGACTTCACTTTCGCAAATGAAGAACTCTACAACAAACCTTTCTCTCTCCACGAACTACAATTTGCTATCGACCACTCTCGTGAAACCTCACCCAGGCCGGACCGAGTGCACATCAATATGATCAAACACCTTCCTGACCACGCTCTCCAGCACTTACTAAATGTGTTCAATACGTTGTATTCAAATTCATTCTTTCCCAATCAATGGCGGGAATCCGTAAGTATCCCTGTACCCAAACCCGGAAAATGTCACAGCGACCCGCATAGCTATCGTCCCATTGCCCTAACTAGCGTCCTGTGTAAAACTATGGAAAGAATGATAAACTGACGTCCAGTCGACTACCTTGAAATGCATGCAGGCCTTAACAGATCCAGTGCGGTAGCCGTAAGCGCCACTCTACAACCGACTACCTCGTACGACTAGAAATAGACATTAGACAGGCCTTCGTCCGAAGCGAATACGTGGTTTTCATATTTTTCGACGTTGAAAATGCATACGACATTACGTGGAAATACGGGATCATGAAGGTTCTCCACCGTAAAGGTTTGAGAGGTCGCCTAGCACGTTTCATCCACTAATTTCTACAAAACCGCAACTTCAAGGTCAAGGTTGGCAACACTCAGTCTCCGTCATATCCGCAAGAAATGAGCGTCCCCCAAGGAAACGTCCTCATTGTCACTGTTTTTATTCTCAAAATCGATCAGTTGGCCGACATTCTTTCCCGAGACGGAAGACTGCTCTCATCACTACACGTGGACGACCTACAAACAAGCTACAGAGACCCCAGCCTCAAAACAATTCACCATGCACTCCAGAAGTGCCTAAACCTAGTCGGGAACTGGGTATCCCTAAACGGATTCCGATTCTCGCCCTATAAAACTTAAAGCATTCACATTACCCTTGTGCCCGGTCTACATCTGAAACCAGCCTTAACGCTGCACAACACCCCTCTACTATACGAAGAAACGATGAAATACCTGGGTCTTGTGTGGGACCCTAAACTCACGTGGCGACCCCACATTGCAGCCCTGGCGACTCGCTGCAAAAGGTCGATGGGACTTATCCAATCGGTAACATCCCTGAAGTTCGGGCCGCCGACATGGACACCGGGATGACGTTGTTCAGAGCAATAATACGATCGCGCATGGACTACGGAGCCGTTGTCTACGGATCTGCAGCCAAAACTACTCTCGGCCATCGCAAACAATGCTTTGCGTATCACAACCGGTGCGTACCGCTCCACCCCAATCGAATCCCTTAACGTGCTCGCTAACGGACTTTCCTTCCGCTCCGGCGAGACAAACTTTCGCTACAATACTATTTTAAGACTAGAAGTCTAATCACCAACCCGGCAATCAGCCATATCACAAACATGTTTGATAAGCGCCTTTTCGCGGCTAAAAATAATATATGCCCACCGTTTTCCCTACGTTTGGACAACCTGCTGACCTCGCTGAACATAATAATCGTAAAGCTATTAAGCCTTCATTCTCCTACCGAATTCTTCAAACTAACCCGCCAACATGGATGATCAACCCACCACCGGTCAACCTAGACCTGCCAGTGTACCCTAAAGCAACTATTCCATCCAACCAACGCGTACCGGCAGGAATTCCTCAGACTACTTGAGAAAGAATATTAATAGCACCGCCATATATACACTGACGGCTCCAAAACCGCGGACGGAGAGGGAGCCGCCGCTGTGTGCCGGAACATTCACAATCAGCCAGCCACAATGTGACTAACGGTACTCTAAAATGTTACTACGTGAACGTTCGAAGTCTCAAAGACAAAATTGAAGAATTTGGTATCCTTGCATGGAATGAAAGTATCGACATTATAGCAATCACAGAATCGTGGATGAAATTGAGCACCAGGCATTATTTATGCAAATTTACTCTTCCCGGTTACTCACTATTTCACAAAGATAGACAAGGCCGAGAGAGCGGAGGAGTGCTGTTTCTCGTTAGAAACACTTTGCAAATATTAGAAGTCACCATTCCAAACAACAGGCACGACATAGTAGTTGGTAAACATATAAAATGTCAAATCACTCACGTCTATCACCCCCCTAAAAGCAAGGTTGCAGATGATATCGATCTTAACGACACCCTTGTCGATGTTGTCACAACACAATACAGTATTGTGCTCGGTGATTTTAATATCCCCAACATTGATTGGGAATTAGACGGATGCACTGCCACTGGCCAACGCCTGATTGATTTTGCTGACGATAAGTTCATGACCCAAATGGTGAAGACACCTACAAGAGGTTGCAACATTCTTGATCTCCTATTTAGTGCAAGCAACTCTCATGTCACGAACGTCGAAATCGGCAAACCCCTCGGAACTAGTGACCACAACTGTATCCTTTTTCTGATAGAGCTCGAGTTGAAAACATCAACAAACTGCGAAATAGTCCCTAACTTCAGATTAACTCATTTTGATGGCTGAAGAGAGTCAATGGTGTCAGCAAATATAACCCTCAGATAAGATGTCAATCAATCGCTTGACTATTTCTTGACTGAACTTAAAAATATCGAACATGAGTATATACCGCGCAAAAACAGGCAAACAGCAGTCTATCACCTCAAGTACTGGAAAGGAGAATTGCAGCGCCTTCAATTTGGGGTGGATGGATATTAATTCATTTTATAGATCATTGACACATTATTTTAGTATTTTATTCTTTCTTATTTCATGTGCTCTATTATTTATTTATTACCCTTTTTCATGATGATCAATTTTACTTTGTTTATAATTTATCAAGGTGGATTGAGACTAGGTGACCCAGGGAATGGGGGCACTCGTGGGACCCGCGGGACTCTTGAGGACCCGGGATTTCGGGAACCGGGGGGACTTGGAAGACCAAGAGGATTTGAGGGGGTCCACTTGGACTCTTCTGGGACCCTTTGGGACACCCTTGAGACCCTGTGGGACCCTCATTAGAAACTGTGGGACCCTCTTAAGGCCCCTCTAAATCCTGGAACCTCTGCTCCCCCCTTCCTATGCTGTAAAACCCATACACGAGGAATGAACTGGCATCTACTAACCAAGAACATTTTTTTGCAATACATTACCGGGACTGGTTCCCTATCATCAACTCCCATATAACATCTCGATGGGATGAAATGTGACATCAGAGTGGACAAAACATGCTTTCAGTCAAACCCTCAGTCGGAGAATGGGAAACAAAGTTCACCAACCGCTTGTGCGCGGGACACACGTGGATAACTCACAACTACCTGATGGATGTCGACATAGGACCAAACGCGCTACCTTGCCCCTTTTCCCACCAAGTAACTATCATCGTGAAACACTTACTGATGGATTGCAACGCACTCGCGGCAGCCCGACGAGCGTTCCTAAATCCCCCGTGCAACCTACAAAGCCTACTCACGGACCCAGCCAACCGTGAAAAGCTTATCGCTTTCGGAAAACACACCGGACTATACGAAGCTGTCTAAACCTCAAACACCTGTCCAAATGAGGTGGTCCCTCTACCCCATTACGCACAGAAATAACGACACATTTTACGAAGATACGCATTAACTCTTTACTCTCTCGTACGCGCTAGTACGCGAATATGCCACTACTGAAATATGTACTGACTTCATCTTGACATGACTAATATTTTTGCACGCGAGGCCGTGCGAACTTACCTGAATCAACGACGGTCGCGCCCTACAGGGGAGCCTATCATGACTCACGTTTAGGCTCTGGTGGAAATTAGGCCCAAATCAAATCAAATAGAGGAATGTGTATATGTGGAGTGCTTGAGTGGAGAAATTAGTTATTACAGTCCACAACGTTGCTGATGCAGAGAGGTAGAGCCGCGCCGAAGCTGGTCGAGGTGCGTCGAAATCAGTTGAAACATTTTGAGACGAGTCGATTTGGTCGCGATGTTATGATCGGCCTCCTCTGACACAGATTTATAGACTTGGCTAACCAAAGGTGCGTAAAGAGTGCCCCTAGAAACAGTGTAGGACTTAGGCCTGTTAACTCTTAGCGCAAATTTCATGGAGGTCCCTTGCCTAGCATATATTTAATTTCCCTCCGATGTTTGTGTTTGAAAAGAAGCTGGTGGTTCCTCACAGATCGTGTAACGTAGGAGACATTGACGAGTGAGGGCCATTCGCGCACCCTGAAAATCCCAGTGTCAGCGATAGGGGGGAGGGGAGACTAGATCCCATAACACTGTTTAGCTCAGGGGTATCATATATGGTAAACAATAGATGGGAGGAGCCAACAAAATCCGTTAAAAGACTCAATTGTATATTTACCAATGAGGTCTGGGTATTAGAAGGCCCGCCTCTTTAGCTGGTCCAAAAATGTGAACTATTCTCTGATAGGAGGATCTTCTTCAATCTCATGATCATGGCCCTCCCACATATTATTCAGGGCA
>SDVV010009137.1:0-16852 GCA_016164225.1 Gammarus roeselii
AAAAAAGAGACTAGAATAAGATGGCTGCACATATATGAGAGAACAAAATCTTTACCAGAACTGTGCCCAAACATTCATATTAAAGTGCACAAGATTGAGATTAGAGTGACGAGACTTTCTCGCGCGCTGGAGCCATCGTCCTTCTGGCGCCGAATGTCAAACCAGCAAACAGTGCTGCATCAAGTTAGTCTTTGTTTTTCTTCTTTTTCAATGTTCGAGTTAAGGTTTATTACTGCGCAAAGTCAAAGTCCTTTACGCGACGAACGTCTATGGTATGTACGGGTGCCACAGGAGGTACAGGAACTCTTAAGGTGCAGAGGCCATATGGTCCCAGCACTCCCCGGATGGCAGTAAGGAGGAATAACACTACCTACCCTACTTCAGAGCCCCAAGGACCCGCAGTAGTCCTTAACGTGCGGGCTACGCGCTCCAACACCTGCTGAGGGGGAATATGAAGAAGAGACAGAAAACGGGGATCCCATGCATGAGATCCACACTAGGTGTAGGGAATTTCACGCATGAGAACAAGACTGGAAAGAATGAGAAGGAATAGTCGTAGAAAAAGGTTGCATGAAAGAAAAAGCGCAACTTGGCTGTTATTTGCCCCCCGAATAGAGATTAGTTAGAACCGGTAAGTGAATGTTTGAGTGTGTGTGTCTGTGTGTGCGTGCGTGTGTATGTATGTGTTTGTGTGCAGCGACTATTAGGAGAGTTAAGAAGGAGTCTGAGACAAGTTTAAGGAAATCTGAACTAAACATAAGATGCAAATGAGGTAAATAAAAAGTCAAGCGAATCAGGATGGGGGAGAAAAAGAGAGATAGTAAAGGGTGAAGAAGAGGGGAGTCTGAAGGGAAATAAGGGTGTCTACCCTCCCCCTGCCCCCGGTTAGGACGTGACTCCGTGCGGCCCGTAAACCTAACATATGCCTAGAGGGGGAGGGGGGGTAAAGTGCACAAACGATAAGAGTAACATGGAGCAGGACAAAAATAGAAAACAATAAAGGAAGAAAAAGAAACGAAGAGACCATTACATAAAACAAGTGACCACCACCGCTGCTCCGAAGGGTGTTGTGAACCAACATTTGGGTCACAGGGCTTGGCGACCAAAACCCACCGGAGACAAACCAACAACACCTCTCCGTCAGTGATGACTTTAGGCCCAGACTTGCACCGCTACATATCATAATAGACATTGCATGAGATCCCCTCCACGCTGATAAAAAAGTAATTAGAATGCTAGCTTAGATAACCCGTACTATCCTTGCAAGAGCAAACACATTACCTATTCTTAGGTTGTATAATGCATTTACCAAGCAGCATCTCGGGTAAAACAGTACAATTCTGTTTTTCATACATTATAAAATAAGTTACTAAATGAGAGAAGGATCAATGTAGAGCTACCAAAGTCATCCCTTTGCTGCGATCTTATGAAGACATACTTTGCAAACTCGACCTTTATTTGCTGGAGAAGCGTCGAGTCAGAGTTAACATGGTCGAAGCATGGAAGGTTATGAAGGGCAGAGAAAACGTCTACCGAACCAGCCATTTAACTCTAGATGGGAACCGAGTGAGCAGGGATAATGGTTACAAAGTCGTTCGTAAGCGTTTCACACTCGACCTAACAAGTGACTTCTTCACGTATGGAGTGGTCAAAGAAAGGAACACATTTCCGAGGGAGATCGTAAACAGCAAAACATTGAAAATGTTCAAGTCACGGCTCAAAAACTTTTATCAGAATGGACGCTAATTAGCTTCCAGGTGAAGCATGCTGTAGCACGTTTCAGAAACAGTGTCCGGCATCAGTGCAAGCTCATTAGTAAAAAAAATTGTCTGGCACTGACACCAGTACCGATAAAAAAATGCCCGGCATTGGTACTAGCACGGTAAAATTAGTGGTCGACATTAGTACCTACTTGTTGCAGAACAGTGCCCAGCAATGACCCGTCACCAGGCATTGGCAAGAAATGAAACAGAGACGATCTCCAATCGACATCGTGGGTCGGTGGCTTTAAAGCACTTTCAGGTCCTGATTCAAGTTGTTCCAAGGTTCATAGTTACATAGAATTTCCCAGTACAACCTTCCCTATTCTTGATCCCATACTTTATTACAGATACAACACAGATACATGACGTTCTCCTTGATGTTATACTTCAAAACTAATTCCCTTACCATACAAGGTTACCGATTTCGGGCAAAAAATCCTGCTGTTGTCTTCTAACCTTTTAAATAATTGTAAGCCACAGGCCAGGCAATCACCTACACCAAATGTCATCACTTCCTCTGCAGGCCATCACCTTCATCGCAGGTAATCACCTCTACCGCAACCCGCCATCGCCTCTATCGTCATCAACTTTATCCACCCAACATCCACACCATACCATCAGACAAACAACAATCGGACATACTCAACAAACACTTGCCACCTACCACACCAACCAGACAACAAGAGGATACTCAAACAGTTACACAGATGGCAGACCGATCCAAGCACATATACCCCTTTCACACCAGCTAGCATGACAATAGCCGCCATCCGCCAGACCAAAAATTCCTCAGCAGCGGACCCAGACGGCATATCATACATTCACCTCAAACATCTGAGGCCACACACCATCTTGGCCCTCACAGACATTTTTAATTTTTTCGTACTACACAATACAATACCCAACATCTGAAAACGAGCTAAAATCATCCCCATCCTGAAACCCATCAAAGTCCCTACAGATCCAGCCTCATACAGACCCATTTTTATCCTCCCAAAACCTTCGAAAATCTTGGAGACTGGTTCTAAATATAATTAATGAACACATCCCACTTTTCTCTACGCCACACGGTTTCAGGGCTCAACAAGCCAATAACCACACTCCTCACCAACCTCACCCAGACTATCCATGACGGCCTGAACGAAAAGAAGCCAGCCTACCGAACCCTGGTATGCTCGATCGATATCAGTATGACCTCGACACAATTCCAAGACAAGTCCTCATGAACAATATACTTAACATCCACATTCATCCAAATTACAAGAAGTGGCTTGCTAATTTCCTCTCCGGTAGACATGCACATAAGCCGTCTCGAATCCGCCGCTTCCCCAACGGTGTCCCACAAGGATCTGTGCTTCTTCTTCCCTTTTCAAAGCATTTATGCACGACCTGCCCATTCCTACAGAACTCAACACCCATATCAGCTCATACGCGGACGGTCTCACAATGATCACACAACACCACAAACACGAGACCGCAGCTGCATACCTCAAGCACTACCTGAACTCCTTTGAAGTCTGGCTGCTGGACAACAGAACGGAGGGGACCACAAGTAAGTCGTCCCTTACACTGTTGACTTCGGACAACAGTGAACACCGCATCCACCCCAATGTCACGCTCAACAGCACCCCCATACCACACAGCCCAACAACAACTATCCTTGGAGTAACTTATGCTACGGAGATGACATTCAAGCCTCACACAATCAACATCGGCACCAAAACCAGACCCAGACTGAACGTGTCTCGGGTACTCACTACAACCTCTGACGGTCACTCCAAGTAATCAATTACTACACTATTCAAACAATTCATCAGGCCCGTAATCTCCTACGCAAACACCGCTTGGTCCTCGGACCTTGCACCCACACACATCAACTCCCTGCAAAGGATACAGAACACGGCCTTACGCATCGCAACGGGCTATACACAGACCACACCCATTTAGTACTTGCTTGAAGAAACCTAGTTCCTCCCTCTCAAGCATCATCTTGATATCAGAGGGACCCAATACATCAACAAAATTTCAGACCTGGCACACCCCTGCCACAACCTACTGAACCCTCATCCAACCAGCCGACACCTACATAACACACCAGCAACACACATATGTTCCCTTTTTGCGACCATTCCTGAACCTACAGATAACACATCTTTGCATAAACAGATACACACACACTTCACAGCTCTTACTTAAGATGAACACAGATTCAACACGATCCTGCAGAGCCACCCACCTGGGGTGGATGTGGAGTTGGGGTTGCCCAAGGGTGACAGGGTCCACCTGTCAAGGCTGCGGTGCGGGCACCACACGGCCCTATAGCCATACTAGCATAGACAGGAAAATGTCCCTTCCGATCACTGTTTGCGGTGCCGGGGTTCACCAGATACTGTCGAACACGTCATGACGTCGTACCCAACCAACGCACCCGGCAGGATCCACCATAACATCACGTCTGTGCATGATCTATGGGAGCGCCCGCGCGACAGCATCAACTACCTCAGGGGTGCAGGCCTAATATAGGGCCTATCAGCTGCTATAGCACTCCCAACACGCACACGTCGGTGGGTTCCCTGGCCTCGGGCTGTGCGCTGGCCGTGGCTCCGCCATTGAAGGAAAAGTTGGGGTTGAGCCCCAACAACAATCACCTCACGAGGGAGCCTACATGAATCACGCGGCTTCCCCCATCGAGGGAGAGTGCCTCCGGTGGCGGTATCTAGGGCTCCGGCTCCAGCTAAAGTCCTTCAACCCACGCTGTTTCACATTTTCGCCGGTAGGGATGCCGTTGTCTCTTTCTGCACGCTGCTTGGGTCTGGGGCCCGCCGAAACTCAATAATCAAAGTAATTCCTGCCCTACAAAACAGTAACGGCGTAATGCAGAGTGGTCGAGAGACATAAACACGCTGCTGGTATCGATGCTCTGGTGTCCACAGTAGCAGAATTATACCACACGGGTAGTATTGTTACGACAGCGAGGCAACTCCCTAGGTTATTCAGATAAAAGAAATAACATATTCTCCACCACCCCTCGCCATCTCCTTGCGTTCCAACATGAACGTGTTGGTTGGTATCAGGGATTTCAGTTATATACTTTCCACCACCGCAGGTGGAAACCGATGCCTATCAACAACAACTTCCACCGCAGGCCAGTCTATTCTTCCCTCCCTTACCCACCAGCGGTAGTCCATGCTGCACCCCTACGGTATAGTCGTCAGGGCCGTGTGCGGGCGCTGTGTGTACGAGGCCGGTGCCGAGGTCCGCAGTCACGTGATCAGCGGCCAGGAGAGGCAGGAGGGCGCCGCTCAAAGGGTGGTGGTATAGGACGCCCTCCAGAAAACATGCTGAGGAGGAGAGAGAGGCAAGGAAGGTGGTTAGCAGACGATTCGGCAGGACGAGTGGGAAGTTGTTTTATGATACCAGATTGATTTATTAATTAAATATGGATGACAAAGCACTATCATATATTAGATTTAATACAGCTGCTGTTGCAAATACATTTTTAACCCTATGTTTGATGATCAAATAATACCCAAAAAAAATTGAAAGGCTGATGATATAAAACGTGATGTTTAAGTAGCTACTTGATTGTTCAGGCACCAAATGAATAATTAACCTTGTTAACTAACAAAGAGGTTGAAACTGATAAAGAGGTAATGTCTAATATATATTACCACACAAAAAAAAAGTAAATTGTCAGCTAGTTATGCAATAGCCAGCAAATGTGTAAAGAACTATCCAAATGCATGCCAGGTTAGCTGAGTGCACAATCTACAAACAAAATAAGATTGAACATTTGCATTCAAGTGACATCACTCACAATCCCTACAATCACTTACAATCCACGGGGCCACACAACGTCCACTTTAGACCAGGCACTGTGTCCAACGTAGGCAGCAGCTGTTGTGCCCACAGCAAGGCCAGCGTGGCCCCATCCTTGGTGGCCCTGACGAGGCAGTACTGCAGGCGAGGGTTGTAGCAAATCGCCCTGTTGAAGGGCAGCGTCCACGGCGTAGTGGTGTAGATAGGCACCAGCAACTGGTCCTCATTCAACCCGTGACTAGAGAGCACCGCCTGACACGGTTAGAAGGATAAGCTTCACCACCGTCGAATTCGTTCTCAGACCACGATTTTCCACTAACTACAACAACGTTGAATATTTCACCAAATGAAAAGAGAGTGCGTCACCAACCTTGAAAGGTGTTGAGAGTCGTGATGCTCTCATGGCCAGCAGCACAGTCTGGCTGACATGGTCATCGCGATACAGCAGCTCGGCCTCAGCCAGGGTGGTGCGGGAGGAGGGGGAGTAGTTGACTGGCATGTGGGCCTACGAGGGGCAGAGACACAATACAAAAATAATGGATTTTTGACTATGTATTTATTCACAGAATGGTATAGTTTTCATTACATGTCACATAATACAATGGATAAAACCAAGAAAATAAATACTAAAAAAGATTGTGGAACATTATGAAAAAAAATTGGGTTGAATCAGCGATTGGACATTTGGAATGGCGGCTGAATAAAGTGGTTTTCAGAAAATAAATTAAAATCAAGTTCTGATTCATAATATATAAATTTTGATCAGATACTTAATTAGACAATTTAAGGCCTTTAAAATATTCAAACTTTTGTTATCTTGATTTTCTCGATAAAAAACTATTTCTCTGTAATGTAGTAAGACTCGTATGGTTTGGCATGCGCTTCTGCTTTTTATTCGAATGAATCTTGATGAGGAACGATTCGAGACGATTTCTTTTAGAGAATCTTGATAACATTCGTCGAAAGTAGTTTTCAACCGTTTCCAACATTTTTGTGTCAACATTTTTTGAAAATTTCAAAATTTTGTGTTTTCTTCGAATTTTCGAGATTTTTTAAGTGACCTTTTCGACTAAATGGCGTTGCTATGTCTTGCGACGATATCGCCGATATTCGGGGTCCTATTTCTTGCGACTTTATCGACGATCCGATTACTCTCCCGCCCTAGATAAGTGAGAGCTGCCATACCCCGGCATGTGTGAGGGCTGGTGAAAACCGGTTTCCTGTGAGAAAAACTAGGTGGATTGCCAGCGTGGAGCTTGAGGGTAGCAAGGGGAACAGATTTTCTGGACTGTGATGTAACGCAAAACCTTTTGGTAAGTTGTTTTTTCTAGATAGCAGGGGGAGGAGGAGGCCCCATACGGCTCTTACTATATACAGAGAAATAGCTTTTTATCGAGGGAATCGAGACAACAAAAGTTATATTTTCTTCCACTTCGTATGAGCCATATGGTTTAGCATAGAAATTACCATCATGTAGCGCAAGCTGACCTATGCCAGAAGAGCACAGAAATTGGATGGCTCGGCTGCATCTTAAACGGAGTGGTTTCAAAGAAGCGCTTGCCGTGAAAGGAACGATAACACATTTGTATGAATGGGGGTAATGACTTTAATAATTGGCAATTACACGTATTGTTCAGTGCCAACAACAGCAAATAAAGTAGCTCCTAGCGACAAAGCAAAATGCGGGCCTCGAGTTTGAGGGCCCAAACACTCTTAATGAGTAGGCAGATACAAATATTTGCGTAGTGCCGACGGCATTAAATCGGTTCGCTCATAGCGGCTAAAATAATATGCGGGGCTCGAGTTTTGACCAACCAAACGAGAAGTCCGTAATCCATACCTATTGCCCACCAGTATGAGAGTGGGTGAACGACCAGGTAGTTGCGATATAATCCTAATTATAACCGTATCGACAGTGTGTACAATAGCTCTTATGGTAACGTTGTAGTACCTTGAATAGGCTAAAGTAATTACATACTCAATACTCCGACGTAATTCATGACCTGAAGTCTTATCGTTGAGTGCCTCCAAACGATATGAAAAGATAGTTATGTACGTATTCTATAATACGTAACAAAGTTTCTGGCATTAGCTGATGTAATTGTCATAAACATTGGAAACGAGAAGACCTATCTACCTGGTTCCTAATGAGACGCAAGGTTGGGTAGGCTTCTCCACTGTAAATAGGTACTTGTGAACGAACACGTGGAGCCAGTTCCAGAATGCCTTGAATATGATGTCTCGGAGAGGGACCCCACGCGTCCAAGCGAGAGAGGAGGCATACTTTCCGACATCGTGAGCTTTAGTGAAAGCGTTCGGTGTGGCATCATCGATAAGCGAGCAGATGTAGAGCCCCACCGATGACGCTTTGAGAGGTTTGCCTGAAGTAGGATGGATGAACAAAAAGTCATGGTTTGACGGACACCGTGCTACGTAGGCTTTGAGAGCAGTCATGGGGCACAAGTCGTGTGCCAGGTCGTCCGGTAGCAGTGAGGCGATAGAAATGAGCGGTGGCGTGAGGGTGATGGTCTGGTTTTGGTACAGGAACTTGTCAGCGGTCAGTACGAGCGCGCATGGCGGATTCCTGGCGAAATTTAGTCCCGTGCGTGCCATGGCTGCAGTCTCAGATAACCTGTTCACCGCCGCTAAGGAAGCGAGGATGAGAGTTTTATGAAAGAGTGCCAATACTAACGCCGTCTGAGTATCGAAGCGAGGAGAGGCGAGCCTATCAAGGACCGGTTCCAGCCTCCACTGTGGGACGAAACGCCTTTGCGGGGGAGTTTCGTGAAACTGAGCCCGCGCCAGTTCCTTAAAGATCGACTCTTGGGTCGTGACTCCAAACCCGTGCAGGAGAGGCATAGGAAGCGCATTCCTGTAAATCAAAACGGTGCGCGGGTTGAGCTGCCTCTACTTGCCGGTATAGTGCAGGAACGTCATGAGTGTGGTCTGGGCGATAAACTGCACTTTTGTGGTGAGCAGCCACGCTTGCAAGAGAGCCCAGACGCTTTGGTATTGGCGTTGAATCGATGGTCTGTGCGTGTTGACCAGAGTGTCTGCCAGCGATCTATTGAATTTGATCGTGAGAACCCTTTTTAGAAATTGAATGCGAGTAAACGAGAGAAGGGTGGTGAAGTTAGAGAACTTTCTTGCCCTCGACGCGCTGGGACACGTCGAGAGCAAGCGAACGAAACCTCCTGGAAGGACGCGACGACCTGGAGTCACCACAATGCGTTGAGGTGGTCTGGCACTATGAGAAAGCCGCAGTAGCGGTACGTTTCGAGCTTGCGGAGCACCTGGGGGATCAGGTTGTATGGAGGGAAGCGGTATATTTCTGTCCACTGATTCCAGTCGGACTAGAGAGAATCCACTAAAGCTGCTCGTGGGTAAGGATACGGAGCTGCAAATAGCAGGAGCTTGTGTTTTCCTGGGTGTGCGAAGGGGTCGATTCACATTGCCCCGCGCAGGGTTGAGAGGCGGGCGAAGCATTGAGGCGTCAGGGTCCACTCTGTCTCGACTGGTTGGAGACGTGAGAGTTGTTCGGCTCAGACGTTCTGCGATCCGGGGTTCGGTGCCAGAAGGACTTTGACTCCAGTGCACTAGAAAGCCTTGACACTCTAATCTAATCTGTGATCCGGGAAGGTAGGTTGCGAGAAGAGATAGGTGACGATGTTGGAGGATCCTGAGGAACTGTAACGCCAGCGCTTTGCTGAAGCCCGAGTGATTGATCATGGCTTCAACTGCCATGTTATCCGACAACACTTGGACTGTGGTGAGGTGCCAATGAGTTCGTGTCTGCAGAGCGCGGATGATGGCTAGCGACTTCTTCGACGTAATATGGAGTTTGCGTTCCACTGCTGACCAGCGGCCGTACGACTGCTTGTCGCTGCAGCAGACTGCCCCCCACGCTTTGTCTGATGCGTTCGTCCACAGGAGGTACTCCGGTGGAGGCATTACGAACGGGACAAGGGAGTAAATGATGGCATCGCTGCTCTAGTGCTGTACTGCAAAGCGGCGGTTATAGGTGTTGACAGTGGTGGGCTTGCTGTGTAAGCGTGGGGACCGTGCCGCTAGTACCACGTCGTTGAAGAAGTGGCGAGCGTGACGCAGATGGGGTGTAAGGAAATGGATGAGGCCGAGGAATATCAGATGCTGTTGAAGCGAGAGAGTTTCGCAGGATAGTATATCCGTGGCCATGTCCCTGCAGCGGTCGATGTGTTGTAAGGTTGGGGCGATGGAATAGATTGGGTGGGTTCCAGAATAGACTTTGTTAGGTGGGTGTGGAAGCCTAGCTTGAGAACGAGTGTACTGGCTGTCTGTGTTGAGCCGGCACTGATATGCTGTTGGTGCTCATAGTAGCCGGTCGTCGATGTAGAATGCCGCGTCTATCTCGTGCTGGTGGAGTAAGCGGAGGGGTAGTTTCACGACCGTAGTAAAGATCTTCGATCCCAGGTTGAGGCCGAATGGAAGGGCCGCGAAAAAGTGCAGCTGGTCTCATAGTTTGAAGGCCAGGTACTTTTAGAATCTGGGGTGTATTGGGACGTGCTGGAAAGCGTCCTTGATGTCCAATTTGGTGAACAAAAGAGGATGTTTCAGTAAGGCCCGTATTCTTTGCGGGTTGGACATGCGGAACGTAGTCACCGGGATGTAGTGGTTGAGCTTGGAGAGGTAGATCACTAAACGATCTCCTCCTGAGGCCTTGGGAACCACATATATGCGTGAGACGAAGGCTGGTTGTTTGGGTTCCGCATTGACTAAGCCTTTCCGCAAGAAGTCGAGCACTAGGGTTGTGAGATCGTCCTCGTATTGCCGGTGTGAGACCGTGTAATCGAGGGCAGGTGGTCGTGTAGCCCATCTCCAAGAGAGGCCTTTGGAAAGTATGCGCTTGACCGCGTGGCCGCGCTCCAGTGTGCTAAGCGTCTCCTGAGGGCCGCCGGAATGGCATCAGTACGTACGGAAAGGGGGGCGGTCCCGCTGTCCTTAGTCCCTCGTGGACTTGGTGCAGGGGGGGAGGGTCGTTTGACTGTTGGGCCTCCCCGACCTCCTCTCCTTTGGACTCTCTGGTCCCGTCCTCGGGCCCAGGGGGGTAGTGAAGAAATGGACCCCTAATCCTGTATGCGAGCAACTGGGGCTTCCACGCCGAGACGCTGGGCGGACATTGTGAGATGCTTGTCGACTGCTGTGGGGTTGAACAACTTTCTCGCGACCCCGCCTTGGCCACGAATGAATCTCGGCGGGGCACTATGTTGGCCACGAAATGCACCCAGCGCGACCCCGTTCTGGGTTGGGTGAGGCCGCCGTGGGGCCTGATGTGCACGGGTTGTGAAGCCGGAAGTGGAGGGGGCCATAGAGGAGATTACTTCCGTCCTGCTTCGGAAGTTTTCACGCGCCTGGGAAGCATTTAAGATCGCCCCATTGGTGAAGAGTAGGGGTTCATAAACTGATCCCGCTAGAAGGGCTTCGCGAACAGACTCTGGAGCCAGCTCGTCCAGAGTCTGAAGGCGAATTTTGTACCTCCACTGAGACGCCGCGATCAGGGAAACTGGTAGAAGTGTGTGGATGAAACCTGTGGTGAGCTCTGATAAATAACACAGTGACTGTGGTGTAACTCGAGTGCCGTCTGTCAAGCCGGGATCACGGATGCGAGCCAGAAGCGCCGTCAGCGACGTGCCGAGTAAGTAGCCCCATAGGTCTTGAGTGACCTGTGAGCGCAGCTGGAGATCCCTCGCACGCACTCCTGAAGTAATGTGACCAACAGGGAAGGCGATCTTGTTCTTGGTGGCCTCGAAGTGGGCCCTTGGGGGTAGGATTGGAACATTAGCAAATTTTAGCAGGGCACTGCACGTGGGGCAGTGCGATGTGAGTGCAAAGTGCGCATTTGACCAGGAGTCAATACCCGTTGTTGCCGACTTGATGGGCAGGGCATCTTTAATTTGCGTGAGGAGTTTCGGAAGGGCCTTTGGAATGCGTTTCATGTTGGACCGTCCGTCCTCTCTGATGGTCACTCTTCGATTAGCTGGATGCTCAATAGTAAAGACACTCTTAAGGAGCTGGAGGGAAAGCTTCTTAAAGGTCGCCGGGGGCAAAAAAAGGAGGACATCCAAACGAGGCCCTGAACTAGAGGCTCGTCAGGTCCACCGGAGAGAAAATGAAGTTGGAACCTCGCTCCCGAACTGTGATAAGGTTATGGTTCTTTAATGTAGACAATATAGTCGCAGCTTACAAGCTCCTCCGCGAACGTTAGGCTAAGGGAACACATACCAATTCTCCTCTTTGGTTAGGGAAGGGGGTCGGATCTGGTCCTCGTCATCAGGGATTTCAAGGGGGATGCCCATGGGCACGGTCCGGAAACGTGGCGGTTGAGAAGGGATCGGAGCGGTCTGTAGCCGTGAAAGCTGCCCGTATGTGCGAGGTGAGGGGGCTGAAGTGCGCGGAAAAGTGGGTAAGGGGGAAGAATATTATCTGGGAGCGTTCCTCCTCTATATATGTCTCCCCTTCTTCCCTGTTGGGGTTCGAGACCGGCCCATCCGTCCTCCGACTCCCCACCTTGTTCGTCATAGGGTTCCTCTTCGTACTCTACATGGTCCTCCCATCCTTGATCCCTTGAAGCCTGGTATCTACGGTGTTGAGAAAGGACCGGAGTCGGGTTTCGAATTTGGTCTCCAGCGACGTGAGCGTCAAGAGGACCCTGTCGAGTTTCGTGGTCAAGGCCGAAATTAGAGGTACAGGCGTCGGGGCGTCCTTGGTAGGAGGCGGGGGTGGAGAAGTGACCAGAGGGTTATAGTGGTGGTTGAGAGGGTGCGTATGCGACATTTCTCTCCGTGCCCCCTTGGGTATTAAGGCTGAAGCCGGAGCTGAATCAGCTACGTATGTGGGGATGGTGGTCGACTGCGAACGACTGCGAGGAACAAAGACGTGAGTGACGTTTCGGCTCTCTCGTCCGATGCCGTCCGCATGGACCCTGTGAGCAGGCCCGGATCCACTGGGGTGTATTCTCTGTGGGGGTGGAACGCCTCTTGGTTGGGTGGCATGGAATTGGGTGTGCCCTCTTCCTGCGCGGGGAAAAAGAGTACCGAAGTCCTCCAATTTGGTCTGCTCCTCTGCGATCAATATATATTGGGTGCAGAGGTCAAGGGCTGGGGTGGGTCCTCCGGGATGGGGTGATTGTGAGGGAGACCTGCCCCCTTGCGCAGGGCCATTCCTGCTGGAGCCCATGGACATTTGGGAAGGAGAAGAAGGACCCGTGTCGTCCTTTGTCGTGATTCCCACCTTTCCTGTCTCTTTCGTTTTCCTTTCAGAGTATCGGGGTGGGTTGTGCTGCGGCCCGGAATGGGAGTTATGGTGCAAGAATGTTCTTTCGTCTGATGCGATGCTGAGGGTGTATTTCCGTCTCATTGCCCAATATATGTTCTTGAACGCCTCCAAGGTAGCACTGCCCGGAGGCGCGTTCATGGCTGATAGACAGATGGTGCACTCAGCTGGTCGGTATACGTGACCCGCTAAACAGCTGGAGTGACGAAGGCAACGGGGGTGGAGGTCATCTTTGGGCAGCAGGCACGAACATTTTGCGCTCGAGCATCAGTCCTCCGAAAGGTCGTGTGGGTGGAGGGGCCGTCCTGTGGTCCCGCTCGTTTGGCTGCCGCGGATGTGGTGCCGGACATTGTCACTGAAACAACGGAGAGAGTATAAAGAGGATGCCCTGATCCAAACTATACGTTCGATGCTCCCGACCCATTGCCTGAAGTTTCGCACGAAAATATGAGGGACATTATATGTACACAGATACAGACACTAGGCCGAAATCCCCAGTAAGGGAGGTAGCCGACAGCAAGGTGCACTTCACACTCTCATACACTCGCACACCTTAGCAGCCCTTTTGCTCAAAAAGGTCTGGCTGAGAACCCCGCAAACACACCCTCCGGGTCATAAGTGCGGTTCGAGGGTCATGAGTGCGGTTCGAGTGTCGGCAGCAGGGTAGCGTCAAAACTCATCCGTCCACAATAATTCTCCACTCACGCCTACCCACTGCCCGCTCTGTCGCAACCTTCACACTCAGGTCTCACCTTCCTAACGCCTGCTTCACACCATCCATCCACCCAAACTTCGGTCTCCCTCTAGGCCTACGTCCACTCGCCTCTGCTTTTCACACCCTCATCACCAATCTCCCCTCATCCATCCTCACCACGTGCCCGAACCATCTCAGAACACGAGAATCAACTCTGTCCTCTAACTTCTTCACCATCCCATTTCTGATTCGAAACCCGTCGTTAGTGAATGTCTCTCAGCTACACTTCAGTCATGCTCCTCAAACATTTCACCTTAAAAACATTCAACCTTCTTCTCTCCTCTGCCGTCACCCCCAAGTCTCAGCTCCATACAGCACAGTTGAGACAACAACACCCTCATACAGCCCTCTCTTTGCTTCCATCCTCAACGTCCCGCAGCTCACTACGCCCTTCAGTGCACCGAACACTTCACACCCCTCCATCACCAGCTACTTCACCTCCGTTTCCACTAGTCTAGTCTTCTCCACATGGGAGCCCAGATACTTAGAGCACTAAACTTTTTCCAACAACTCTCAATTTAGGAGGACACAAATAGTGCTCGCATCGGCAGTCCTCAAGCATCTCATTACTTTACTTTAACCCACGTTTACTCGAAGCTCCCTCCTCTCACACACTCTACCAAACTCAGACACCAGTCTACATAGCTTCTCCTCTGAATCCGCCACCAGAGCCATATCATCCGCAAACAGAAACTGGCTCAACTGCCAACTCTGCCCAATCGGTGCCAACAGCTCCAAGCCACAACCCAGCACACTCGCGTTCACCTCCCTACCACTCCATCTTATGGAGATTGAACAGCCAAGGAGACATCACGCAGCCCTGTCTCAGACCCACTTTCACTGTGAATCAATCACCCACCTCGCTTCCCGCTCTGACACATGCTCAGCTGCCAACATAGAAACTCGGCACCGTTTTCAACAGCTTTCCGCCCACTCCATACAAGATTAGAGTGACGAGGCTTTCTAGCGCGCTGGAGTCATCGTCATTTTGGCGCCGAATGTCAAACCAGCAAACAGTGCTGCATCAAGTTAGTCTTTGTTTTTCTTCTTTTTCAATGTTCAAGTTAAGGTTTACTACTGCGCAAAGTCAAAGTCCTTTACGCGGCGAACGTCTATGGTATGTACGGGTGCCACAGTAGGTACAGGAACTCCTAAGGCGCTGAGACCATATGATCCCAGCACTCCCCGGATGGCAGTAAGGAGGAATAACACACTACCTACCCTGCTTCAGAGCCCCAAGGATCCGCAGTAGTCCTTAAGGTGCGGGCTACGCGCTCCAATACCTGCTGAGGGGGAAGATGAAGAAGAGACAGAAAACGGGGATCCCATGCATGAGATCTACACTAGGTTTAGGGAATTTCACGCATGAGAACAGCATGAATGGAAAGAAGAAGGAATAGTCGTAGAAAAAGGTTGCATGAAAGAAAGAGCGCAACTTGGCTGTTATTTGCCACCCGAAAGGAGAATAGTTAGAACCGGTATGTGTATGTTTGAGTGTGTGTGTCGGTGTGTGCGTGTGTGTTTGTGTGCAGCGACTATTAGGAGAGTTGTTAGGAAGGAATCTGAGACAAGTTTAAGGAAATTTAAACTGAACATAAGATGTAAATGAGGTAAATAAAAGTCAAGCTAATCAGGATAGGGGAGAAAAGGAGAGATAGTAAAGGGTGAAGAAGAGGGGAGTCTGAAGGGAAATAAGGGTGTTTACCCCCCCGGTTGGGCCGTGACTCCGTGCGGCCCGTGAACCTAACAGATGCCTAGGGGGGGCACTCCATACAAACGCAACACTCTCCACAGCGCTTCCCTGTCAATCCTGTTGTATGCCTTTTCCAGATCCATGAAGGCCCAGAACACATCCTTTCCTTTTGCAAGGTACTTCTCACAGACCCGTCTCGCTGCTAAAATCTGATCGGCACACCCTCTACCACTCCTAAAGCCATATTGTTCCTCTCTAATTGCGCAATCCGTCAATTCTCTAATCCTTTTGATCAGCACTATGATATACAGCTTTCCGACCACACACAACAAACTGATACCTCTTGAGTTGCAGCATTCATTTTTATCTTTGCTCTTAAACAGCGGGACAATGCAGGCACTGCGCCACTCAATCAGTACCACAGCCGCCACAAAACAAATGTTCCGTAACCTCACCAACCATTTGACAATCGTTAGTCCACCCTTTTTCAGGCATTCAGTCGCAACGCCATCCAAACCGGGGGCTTTCACTGCTTTCATCACCTCCACTGCCTCCTGCACCTTTTATCAAGTTATGTCCAAAGCAAGTCTCTCTCCAAAAACCGGCATCCGCGCACCACCACCCACAGCAGTAATGCCAGCTTCTCTTGTCATCCTCGACATTCAACAATTCATCAAAATGCTCGGCCCACCTTTTCCGTACACCACCACTTTCCGTCAACAACTGGCCGTTCTCATCTTTTACCGCCTCCTCCTTTCCGGTCTCTCCTTTTCTCACCCTCTCAACCTCTTTCCAGAACATCTTTTTGTTCTCCTCAAAATTCTTTGAGTTTGAGTGAGTGATCGGTTGGCTAGTAGCGCTACCAAATAGAAGGAGGTGTCCCCAAGATTGATGTGGGTGAAAGTTAAGTTAGGTGTAGAAAGATGGGCATTTGTGAGTGCTTACGGACCTGGCAGCAAGAGGAGTAAAGAGGAGAGGGAGCAATTCTGGACTGACTTGAGTGAGTGTATTGAGAGTTTTGGAGGTCATTTCTATGTAGTTGTACTGGGTGACCTCAATGCGAGAGTTGGAGATGAAATGGTGGAGAATGTGATAGGAAGGTAGAAATGACAGAGAAAACCTGATAGGTCTGTGTATGGAGCAGGAGCTGGTGGTCGGGAACAGTTTGTTCAAGAAGCGAGATATTCACAAGTACACATGGGTAAGGATGTCCCATGGTGCAATGGTGGAGAGAACACTGATGGATTTTGAGCTGATATCGAGGAGAGTGGTGGGGAGGCTGTTGGATGTGCGGGTGTTGAGAGGGGAGGGTGGAGGAGCATCTGACCATCTGCTGGTGGAAGGCAGATTAAGAGTGGAGCAGAAGTGGAAGGGCAACAAACGAGTTGGAGGAGGAAGAGAGGTAGTGAAAGTGAGAGGACTGAATGTGAAAAGTAGAGCCGAGGAGTTCCAGCAGGCGTTGAAGGAAGAATATAACAACGTGAGAGAACAGGATCTGAGAGATGTGGAGGAAGA